>PVKP010009554.1:0-67819 GCA_004027715.1 Plecturocebus donacophilus
GTCTGAGTTCAAGTCCTGGATATCCTTGTTAATTTTCTATCTCGTTGATCTGTCTAATATTGACAGTGTAATGTTAAAGTCTCCCACTATTATTGTGTGGGAGTCTAAGTCTCTTTGTAAGTCATTAAGAACTTGCCCTATGTATCTGGGTGCTCCTGTAATGGGTGCGTATATATTTAGGATCGTTAGCTCTTCTTGTGAAGTGATTAACTTTTATACACAATTACGGTTTTCATCTATATTTGGGGTATTTTTATCTGAATTTCATTAGACATTTAATTTGTGTGTGTGTGATTTGGAGAGAGGAGGTGCCAAAGAAAGGTTAGAATATGTACAAGTCTGAGATATCATACTCGCTAACACTATGCATTCAACAGTATTTACTAAGCAACTCCTAGATTCCAGGCACTGTTAGAAATCCATGCTCTCATGAAGTTTGCATTTTTTCTATAATATAATGTTTCCATTCCTTGCACAGAAAGATAGGTAATATATAGTTTAAATGCATAGATATATGCAGATATGAATAGATAGGTAGATAGGTAGGTAGGTAGATAGATGTGTAGATGAATAGGTCGACAGAAAAAATGATAGACCTCCATGTATTCATTTTATTCTCTACTGTATTCGATACCTATAATTTGATTTTTAACCCAAATCAAATAATGGATGCTGTAAATTATATTGAGATGCACAAATATTTATATAGGATATAACTCAGTATATAATTGGACCACACAAGTTTACAAAGCTGAAGATCCCTTAGTCCCTCTAGGGGACTGCCAGTGTGCTTGGTCTGATTGATGGGATTAGACAATTGTACAAGTGAGTGTGAAAGTAGGTTGAAGAAGGGGCCCCCCAAAAAGTGGGCGTGAGTTCAAGAAAGTGGCACATCTCTGCACCAGAGTCGGGAGTGATGGGGCAAAGAGTGAATGTGAAATTGCTCTTTCAGCTGCAATCATAGGTAACGGGTTGAATAGTGTCCACCCCAAATGTAGGTCTGCCCAGAGCCTCAGAAGGACCTTATTTGGAATTAGAGTCTTTGCAGATGGAAATCAATTATGGATCTCTAAATAAAAGCATCTTAGGTTTAGAGTGGGCCCTAAATCTAATGACTTATAAGAACAGGAGAGGACACACGGAGAGGAAGAGAAAGTTGTGTGAAGACAGAGGCAGAGATTGGAAGAATCTGGTCACAAGCCAGAAAATGCAAGGATTGCTGGAGACACCAGCAGATGGGAGAGGCATGGGGCAAATTCTCCCCAAGAACTTTGAGTAGGAACTGAGGCGGTACAGACATCTTGATTTTGGACTTCCAGCTTTCAGAACTGTGGGAGAAGGTATTTCTGATGTTATCAGTCAACAGTTTTGCGGGATTTTATTTTGGCAGTCTTAGGCAACGAATTCAGCATTACAGGAAAATGAGGATTATTTTTTCTCTGATGAAGCAGGAGAGATGTGGTCCTAATGGAGGAACTGGATAATTGAAAACTGGCAGCAGAAAGGTCTGTGTTAATTTCTTGCAACTGCAGTAAAAACCTGTATAACTCTCCAAGAGTTTCACATCTCCATGCTTCAATTTCCTCTTCTGTTTGAGAGTAATAATAGTCTCAGCCTCATAGGTTCTGGCTCCAGAGCCTGTATTCTTAACAGGAGTTTGAGTAAATCAGGGAAGGCTGTGACCAGAAGGAGGAGGTGGTAGTAGTGAGGGAGTGGGTAGGTTCGACCCCCAGAAGCAGACCTGAAGGAAGTCAGGGAGAGGCACATATGCAGGTGGTTGTTGAAACCCAGATCTAAGAAAAAGAATCCAGTAGCCTTGCGTGTTTTGCCTGAGGGATGCTAGGTACGCAGTTGGCACCTGTCATTCCCCTGTGGGCCAGAGGGGAACAGGAGCCAACATGACCTGACAGTGACAAGGCACTTGGACCCTTGTTTTGTGTTGTTTCTATTTCTTGAATGCTAGGGGTGATCTGCAATAGACTGAATTGTGTATTTCCACCAATGTGGAAAAAGCATGATACTCCCAAGACTTCTGTCCTGACTGCAAGTGAACACTTGTTTGATGGTCAAGTGACCACATCCCTTTTTGTAAGTCAGAAAGTTTGCTGCTAATACATCTGCACTTGCTAAAGGAAGCCAAGCCGAGGCTTTGATTCAGCTGCCTGAGGGATGCCCATGAAAAATAGAAAATGTCTCTCTCTTTTTTTCTTCTTTTTTCTTATCATATTAAATAGATATTCTGGAGCCCACAGAATCCCCACTTCTCTTTGTTTTTTTTTTCTTATATTTTGATCTTGTTAAATAATTTCAAACATCGTCTAGCCCAGATGACTACCATCAAGAGAGATGATGGGGTTTTCACTGATGTGTTATGTGGCTGCTTTTATTTTAAGGATTGAGCTCCATTGGTAGAGAAAACCTCTGTCTCAACTCAAGTCTGTCTCTCACTGACAAATAGATATTGTCTTGGATGTAGACACTGAAGCCTTTATTGACAGTATTTAAATTATGTACAAATTGAACTAACAAATGAGTGAGCTGATGAATGAATGAAGGACAATCGGTTTGAACAAAGGGATAAGGTGGAACCTAACAGTGGGTGAGGGAAGGGCCAACTTCCCAACAGTTCCACAGCCAGGCCCATGACCATGTCAAAGAAAAATGACTGGTGAGAAGTAGCAGATGACCAGGGTGTGGGACCATTAATATCTGGACCCAGGGGCTGGGCGTGAGTGATCACTACAGAAACATCTGGCTAACTGAATTCCCGAACAAAACCCGGTTCTGCCAGGAGCAGGTGCAAGAGAATGGGAATTGGAGGTTGAGTTAAAAGTCAAACGTGTCTGCTATAAGCAGTTTGTTCTATTGATCGTATATGGTATATTTATATCAGAGAAACTTAATTCTTTTTAAACATAGCTCTCTTGTTTTCCTTTATGGTTTCCGGTACTAGTGTAAGGGCTTGAGAGCCTTCACCGTGTCTCAGATCTCCATCTAGTTACCCAGGCTTCATTTTAGTGCGTATATGGTCTACATTGTTATATTTACATCTTGAGTTCATTTAGATGTAAGAGGAGAGAGGAGTCAGTATCCACCAGCATCCCTTAGTAAACAGATGATAGGGGGTGTAGTCAGGGTTGAGGGAACCAGCAACTGCTGCTGAGGCCTGAGGGAGGAGCATGCACAGCAGCCACTCCCAGCCACGGTTCCTTTCCAGTGACGGCTGGAACAGCAGGAGGGACCGCAGTGGCAGAGGGTTGCAGGGACAGTGATCTTGGCAAGCACATTCACTGGCAGAACAATGGTGCCGAAGCTGGCGTAAAGTGGAGAAGAAAGGCTTTTCCCCTCCCCTCTTCCTAGTCCCAAACCGTCAGTGATTCCCATGGCTGACTCCAGTTTCAAGCCAGAGGGCAAAGCCTCCTTGATAAGTCAGTTGTGGGGATTCACCCCTCTGCACACAGAGCTGGACAAAGCTGGGCAGAGGAGGGCATGCAGTGGAGGGAGGGGTGCACCGTCAGCACCGCAGTGACTGAGTTTCCCCAAACACCTGGGCAGTTACTGTAATTGTCTATTTAATTATCTGTTCTTACCTCACCTTTGTCTACTATTAACACATTCTGATGCTCTCTTGGTGTCTCTGCTATTTCACAAAAATGGCAAGAGTGAGTATCTGATTAAAATTCAGGAAATGTAGAACTTGGGTTCTTAAAGGAGTTTCTAGAAAATCATTATAAGGGCTGAGAGAAGGGATAGTGGAAAATTCCATTGTTTTCATGACAGAATACTTGTGTTTGTTCATTAATTCATCCATTCATCAGCATGCACTGATGACATCTGCGCTCTTATTGGCCACAAAACAGGCAGTGAGGATGGTGAGAAGGCAGTTGGCACTGTTCCTGCTGAAGGCTGGTGGTCCAGGAATGAAGCTCTGGCGGTCCTGCGAGGAGGGCCCTAGGGAGGCGCTTGGGGGTGTGGGAGCTTTGAGCGGGCTCATACTCAGCCTAGGCAGCAGCTCATAGGGATGTCACCCTTTTTAGGGTACTGGAAACTGTCATAGAACATCAGTGATAATGGGATGCAGGTGCCACTGGTGCTTTGGGAATGTCGGGGTCACTCATCCTCTGAGATCAGATTCCATTTTCATTCCAGTTGCTACTCTTGCATCTGAGTCACAGCTGTTCTTGTAGTCAGAAAACTTTTTGAAATGAACAAGCACAGGGTTCTGGAGGAGGTTACAGAGGCCACAGTCGTGCCCAATGAGACACCTGAGACTGCCATGGAAAAGCATCCTCAGGAAAGCACATAGAAAGAAGCCCTGTGCTCACAAATGACTGAATGACGGTAGCCACTGGCCAGGTTCCTGTGATGTTTAATTTTATGTGTCAGCTTGGCAAGGCTGGGGCACCCAGACATTTGGTCCAATACTAGTCTACATGTGGCTGTGAAGGTATTTTCTAGATGAGATTTACATTTAAATCACCAGACCTTGAAGATAGTAGATTAGCCTCCATAGTGTGAGCAAGCCTCATCCAATCAGTCACAGGTTTTATTGGAAAAAGTCTGACTTGTCCAGGAAGAAGAGGCAAATCTGCCAACAGATCATCTTTGAACTTCAGCTATCATTCTTCCCTGAGCCTCCAGCCCACATGCCCACCCTGCAGAATTTGGACTTATCAGCCTCCATAATCAGATGAGCCAATTGCTTAAATTGCTTAAAATCAACTCATCTCTCTCTCTCCCATATAAACGCACATGTGCGCACACACACACTATACAGAAACAGGTTATGTATATGTATCTGTATATCCGCCTAGATAGATAGATAAATATATATTTACAGCTAGATACACATCCTGGTTCTGTTTCTTTGGAGAATTCTGACTAATGCAGTTACTCATAAGAAAACTAATGACCTGAGATTCCATTGCCGAGAACTGATGTTAATGGCTCTTCATTTCTTTTCATATAATTTAATGCCCTCTCATTTTATTAAATAAAAATTTTAAATGCAAAATAAGCATGCAGAAATACTTAGTTTAGAAATATGCATCTGTGCATGAGTTCAGGTAGCTTCAAGTATCTAATGAACGAACAAAGGGGGATGAATGAGAACTGGCTCTGTTAAGCACTGGCAGAAAGTTAGCAGTCATACTTTATTGCTCCATTTTTACTTTTCAAAACCATAAGCCAATTATCACCTATTCAAAATATTTAACTTTTAGCATAGGCATTAATTGTATTAATCTAAGAAATTGTGTTTGCCTTGGAAAAGATGAGTTAGAAATATTTTGAAATTTAATTCCCAGGAGGGCAAGCTCAGAAAATAATTTCAAAAGCTAACAACTCTGTCTCATTTGGAGTCATTATTCAACTAACTTTTAGTGCGTGGGTTAGAGCTACAAAAAGTGGATAATGTGTACATTTAATAATTTCCTTCTGTCTTTCCTGAAGATACTGATTACTCTACTGTACCTAACTGTGGCTAAGAATAGCTTGTGCTGGGCCCTGAATATCTACTCATAGAGAAAGATTCCACAAACAACATTTTTGCAATGAGACTTCTGTAGTCATTCTTCTTGAGGAGGGATGCTGGAAGGAATGCAGGACTAAAACCCAGGACAGGACAGCCTTGGATGACGGCGGTCAACACAAAAGCCAATAAAGCAAGCATCAGTAAAAGCAGGCTGGAGAAGGAGAAAGCGGGCGTGTTCTCCTAGTGTATGTAAGTCAGATGTTAGCAGACACCTTTATAAATGGAGTAAACATAGTTGTTGGATTACCCAGTCAATTTCTGGACAAAAACAAGTGGATTTTTAATAAACAGAAAAGATATTGTGGGGGCAAGTGGTACAATGTGATTCAGCCTAGACAAGAACAAACCTTTGCTTGATGTAAAATGCACTAGTTAAATGAACCTATAAATGTCTGCTCAACAACAACAAAATGACTATCTTATGTACGACAGTCATCATGATGCAAAAGCCAGACTTCGACTTGATTGATCTCATTAAAATTTTGCTAGTCAACAGTAAGAAATGATAAACAGCTACCCAGCAGCACCGCCACTAGGAATCTAAATGACATAATGAGAGGTAAACCCAGTCAAATATTTCGTAAAGCAAAAGTGCTCTCAGCTCTTCTTTTCACAGAAAGGCTTCTGAAAAGGACATGCTTCCGAGGAACGAGGCGGGGAGCCGTGTGGAGGACGATAAGATAAAACTGGGTGAAGATTCCGAGCCGCCTCCCAGGAGAAGCCCCCATGGCAGCAGATCCCCGCAGGTCCCCTGGGCTCCTGCCTATGCCCAAAGCCCAGGAGACTCTCTGCAGTGTCTTTAATTACAATCAACACAGAGCAAAGTACCAGGCTCCTTCCTGAAATAAGAAACGCTGGAGCCCAAACAGATGTGATTGGAGCAGGTCTAGGGGCAGGGAGCAGTGGAGGGCAGGAAAGAGCTGTGTGGTGACGAGACACATGACCGGGCAGACGCTCCATGCTTCCGTCAAGAGCAATTTATTGGGGCAGGAAAGCTCCCACGGGCCACCAAGTGCTTGGTGAGGTTGTTCTGCATTTTCCTGAAGAACTGGTTGTAGCTCCAGGATTGGTCTGGGGTGTTCACTTGTCTTTTTCTTTTTTCTTTTTTTTTTTTGAGGTCGAGTCTCACTCTGTTGCCCGGGCTGGAGTGCAATGGCACAATCTCTCACCTCACCGTAACCTCCTCCTCCTGATTTAAAGCGATTCTCGTACCATGGCCTCCTGAGTAGCTGGGATTACAGGAGCTCACCACGATACCAAGGTAATTTTTGTATTTTTAGTAGAGATGGTGTTTTACTACATTGCCCAGGCTGGTCTTGAACACCTGACTTCAGGTGATCCACCTGCCTTGGCCTCCCAAAGTGCTGGGAGTACAGGTGTGAGCCACTGCACCTGCCCCACAGATAAGTCTTGGTCCAGGCGTAGGATAGAAATTTCTTATCTGTTTGGGGTGAACAAATGAGGCCTGCCCTCCCTTCAGCCAGCATGCAGGGCTGAACAGCGTGCAAAGCAAAGGTGCACACACTTGGCCGGAACCATGTGAGTGGCAGACACAACGTTTTCATTTTCATAATTATGTTCTAAAATTTTTAATATATTTTAAAGTCTCAGCCAAAGCTATGCACATATAACCCACCAGAAATCCTATCTTCTCTTTGAAATGTCCAGGAAAAAAAGTTTCACAGGATTTCTAGAAAGGGTATTTATATGTAACTCATGTTTATAAATTTCTTCCTAGAAAAGGAATTGAAATAGAAATATTTCAATGAACTTCTAATCAGTTATCATCATTGAGCATTTGTTAATTTCTCATATATATATTTATACATGTACAATAAGATTATTTTTCCCTGTTAATCTCCTTTTCTTTGACAAGCATACTATGGATGAAACTGTGTCCCCCCAAAATCACATGTTGAAGCTCTAATCCTCAATGCCATTGTATTTGGAAATATAACCTGAAGGAAGTGATGAAGTTTTAGTGAGTCATAAGGATGAGTGTGGGACCCAAATCCAACCGCACTGGAAGCCTGTGAGGAAGAGATCTCTCTCTCTTTCTCTCCCTCTAAGAAGAGGCCATGTGAGCACACAGTGAGATGATGGTCGTCTACAAACCAGGAAGAGAGATCTCCCTGGAAACCCACTGTGCTGACACACTGATCTTGCACTTCCAGCCTCGAGAACTATGAGAACAAAAATTTCTGCTTTTTGAGGCTCTCAGTCTCCAGTATTTTGCTTTGGCAGCCCAAGCCAACTAATTCAAAGCATGAGGTCTGTCGGCTCTGGACATGCTCCCCTGTTTCTGTTCTGGAGGCCCCGGGGTGTGTGGAACTGTTCTTGCTGTTGGGAACACCCATGGGTGCAGATCTCACGTGTACTCTGCTGAATGTGGCTTCAGTCCCACCCACCGCATTCCCTTTACTCACCGTGCCTGGTTCTTCCGGCTCCTCCCTAACTCAGCCTACCTTTCCTTAATCTGTTTTATTATTTTTTGCCTATGTCTCAGGGGAAATTTCCCAACCTTCCACTATTTGCGTTTCTTTTTCTGGATGTAGGTTTTTTCTATGCAGTATAATTTACATTTCTAAGTGGGTCCCGGGAAACCCTCTCCAAGAATGCAGCGGGGCCTGTGTTTCGCAGCAGTGCAGATGCACTTGAGGTTAGATTAACAAGCTCCTTTCTTCAAAGTGCTTTGAACAAAGAGCTCATCCACTTACCCCATGAGAATGGTCAAAGAAAAAATGAAATCAAGGGTTATAACTCTAACTCCACCACAGATTGAACTAGAGTGAATTGAAATGAAGAGATAAAAAGAAACATAATCCCACCACATTTCTTGACCCTCCATGCAAAAAGAAAGTTGCAAAACTCAGAACAAGGTAATAAACTGTCATGGCGTTCTCATGGGAAGCTCTGCATTTGTGGGTTAGCATCAGGGCATAACAATCCAGGTGAAAAGATGGGGGAGAAGCGAGGATGTGAATGGGTTGGAAGTGACACTGGCTCTCTGGTCCATGAGGCAAGCAGACCTGCCTTTTCTGGGTGGCTCTTCAGATGCACAGGTCGTCAGTGGGGCAACATCAAAGACTCGGTCAACTTCTGATAGCCTAGAGCCAAGTTCTCGGCTTTGCTCAGTTCACGCTTCACAGGAGGCACATTCTCACAACTCTACTGCTATGTCACTGCAGGTTGCCCTGCATGAATTCTCTTTCCAAAAGGGTTTGAATGTGGTCTCTAGAGTAGTTGACAATGAAAAATGTTTAAAAACTCATTTTAAATTATTTGAGTTCCAAAGAACAGTGTAAAAAGATAAGCTCAGACCAGATGCCGTGGCTCACATCTGTAATCCCAGCACTTCGGGAGGCCGAGGAGGGTGGATCATTTAGCAGTCAGGAGTTCAAGACCAGCTTGGCCAACATGGTGTTAGTCTCTACTAAAAATACAAAAATGAGCCAGGCATGGTGGTGGGCACCTGTAATCTCAGCTACTCGGGAGGCTGAGGTAGGAGAACTGCTTGAACCTGGGAGGTGGAGGTTGGAATGAGCCAAGATCACACCACTGCACTCTAGTCTGGGTGACAGAGTGAGACTCTGTCTCAAAAGAAAAAAAAAGAAGAAGAAGATAAGCTTGGGCACATTACAGTTTATTTTCATAAGTTGATTTGAGCATTCAGGGATTCATGCAGTGGGCAGCAACAGGACCACAGGGGGTTCAGGGCTCCACTGAGGGAGTGTGAGGGGCAAACATTCACAGGCTGCTCAGGGAAGCAAGATCAAGAAAATACTTGACTGGTTAAAGTGGAAAGTCCCTAGTTAGAGGTTTAGTTGGCAATTTCAGGGCAAAGTCTCTGGTTAGAGGTTAGCTGGCAGTTTCTAATTGGTTAAGTCTAGTTAGAAGTTAGTTGGCGGTTTCTGATTGGTTAAGCTTAATTTCATCTTCCCAGGCTATGGCCATTCACTCTGAGTGGACTTACAGTTACTTACATAGGAATTCAAGTCACTGAAACTGTCTCAGCCTAATGGCCTCCCAACTGATTATTTTTAACAACAGTAATGATCATGGCTAAGAGCTACTGAGCATTCTGACATGCCAAATGCTATTCTAAGTCATTTGTATGTACCATTTCATTTGAACCTCACAACAAACCAGGAAGGCAGGAGCCATTATCAACCAAATTGTACGGATGAAGATGCACAGAGAAGTGAAGGGGTGTGAACAAGACCATGCAGTGAGTAGCTGGCAGAGCGGGGATTAGGAGGTCACTTGGTACAGCTTCCCTGCTCTTAACCCATCAGTGCAACAGAGATGCCTGTGTGTGTTCATGATGGTCAAAGTCAAGATCCTCAGCAGGTCCTAAGTCAAATGCTCCCAATAATCTTGCTTCTCATCCTTGTTCCAATCACCCTAGTCATTCTCTCTATAGTTGATCAAGGAGAAAACTCAGCTGAAATATCCCCACTGCTTTCTGCTGTCAATCTTCTTTCTTCTCTTTGCTACGCAGATTACAACATGTTGCCATGAAGGCATATTTTGGCTGCCTGGATTCCTCCCAGGTACCGAGGGCCCCTTCCTCCATTCACCACATCAAGGGCCCCCAGTGCATTCTGATGCCCCATTCCTAACCTTAGCCTGGCCTGTTCTTACATCTTTCCAGGCAGCAGGGATCAAATGGAGACCAAATCGCTGAGAGTCTGGTCTCAGAGTGACCTCTGTGTGATCGCTGGCCTGGCCAGTCAGGTGGCCACCAGGGATTGCCCAAGGGACTGCATGGTTTCCAGGGAGGGCATGTGGTGGGGCAGGAGAGATTTGGCCACTTACCAGCTCCCAAAAGGGGCACCCCAGTCCCTTGGGGCACAAGGGGCAGTGGTGTTTGGTCACCCCAGCAAGTTCCCGGCAGGCTCCTCATGGACTGGGTCCAAAGCAGGTAGAGGTGCATGTGACTGAGATCTCACCTCTTTTATTAAGTAAACAGCAGGGCTGGGGTGTGGGGAGATGAGTGAGGGGCTTAGGGCACAGAATATAGGGAGACAGCTTCTGTCTCGTGGCCGAGGCTCTGCTTGCTGGAGAGTGGGGCCTTCTTCCACCTTGCCCTGGGGACTCCACTGGACTCGCCCTAATATCAGCTATCAGGGGCTGACTTGTGTTTCCCTCCACAAAAGACATGTTGCAGTCCTAATTGCTGAACCTCAGCGTGTGGCCTTATTTGGATTCAGGTCTTTACAGAAGTAGGGCAGTTCAAATGAGGTTGTTGGAGTGAGCCCGAATCCAGGTGACTGGTGTTCTTACAAGGAAGGGAGGGTTTTGACACGAGGCGTGCACACGGTAAGAAGGCTGCGTGAAGGTGAGGCAGAGATAGGGGGATGCATCTCCAGGCCAAAGGACGTCCAAAGAGTGCCAGCTGCCACTGGGAGCTGGAGAGGGGCCTGGGCCAGAGGCGCCCTCAGAGCCTCGGGAGGAAACAGCCATGACCACAGCCCGATCTCAGACTCCAGGCCTCCAAACTGAGAGACGATAAATGTGTGTTGCTGCAGCTGCCCAGCATGAGTCACCGTTGGGGGCCTGCCAAGCCCCTGGCCCTGACAAGTGTGGTTGCTTTGGTGCTCAGAGGGCAAAGTGCAGCACCCACCGAGGGGGGAGGGGGGAGGAGATGTGGCGTCGGCTCTTCCCTGACTCCGGAGGTCCTGGCACCACTCGGCATTGGTGGGGAGCTCGACGTGGCGAGGTCTGGGCCCAGCTGAGGTGGGAAGAGGCAGGAGTGGCGGGGTGGGGCTCCTGGACCCAGCCTCGGGGTGAAGGGCTTGCATCAGAGCCCTCAGCAAAGGAGCGGGGAGAGGTCATGGTGGGGGCAGCACTGTCCTGGGAGTGCCTCTTGCAAACACATAAACAATGCACATGGGGACCTCCAGACCTCATGGGAGCCAGGACATGGGGACAGCCTTTAATGGGGCTAGAGGTTTTCCCAAACCAAGAGCACACAGACTGAAGTGGCTTGCACAAATAGAAATTACAAACCACTCTTTTCCTGCACAGTTGTTGAACACAGAGAGTTTTGAGTTCATAAGGGCGGTGACCGCCTCCATTTAATGGACTTCGTTAAGTGCCCGGCACCATCACACACAAAGGGAGATCTGTACAGTGTGAGGTCGCGAGGCTTTTAGAAATAGGGACCTTCACCAATTGCAGAACAAGCACTGGATTGAAAGTTTCAGCCCATGAGCATCCAGTAGCTTTGATTACGTGACACAGCCTTACCAGGCCTTAGCTTACTCAATAGTATAATGAGACCACTTAATATCCTGTCTTAATATTTCATGGTTTTATAGTATGATTGTTTTTCTCTGAGATCGGGATTTAGGCACCACATAGAGACACACCTTTGTCTTCTCAAATGCAAATTAGAAATGAACAAGACGAAGAGTCCTGCCCTAGGGAGGAGACATGAACAAACATGGTGGGCGTGGTGGCTCCATGTCATTCAGCCAGGGGAGAGGGCGGCTGAGAGGGCTCTCCTGGCCACCCAGGCGACTGGGGGTGCTCAACTGTCCCAAAACTCTAAATACAGCAGCCTAGGTGCTCATGGCTGGAGCACTGACAGGTGCTGAGTGGAGAAAGGCTGGACTTCATCAGTGGGTAGGTGGGGTCACCCAGCACATTCAAGGACTTCTCCAATTCCCACAGCTTTCAGGATTTCTCTTTGGATTCTGCATGTGGTGGGAATAAAAACACTGCAGAGGCAGATAGCACGTTTTAAGCTTGCTATGATTCAGCTTCCTGGGGAGCAGGTTGTGCTGTATTAAATGGCATGTCAGCGAGCACCAGGAACAGTGATAAACAGTTAATGAACCACCATAAATGCAGAGGAATAACACTTGGATAAAATAAGCCTGTTCCATCATGCCCCAAGCATAGATTACTACATGAACATCTCACGCTAGATTTTTATCTAAACTTTAGTTAAGGTTTCTGTTTCTCGATCAAGCAACCAAAAACCTTTCCATTGTATGATGTGCTGAAATTTGATGAATGATCCCTCCTACTTGATTTTGTGCTAGCATCAGAAATTCATCATTTCAATTTATCATCCGTCTCCTTGATGTCAGAGCTGACTTGTTCTTTGCCTCGGCATTACTTCCCTTTGTGCTACCAGGAACCGCTTGCAGGCATCAGACAGCCGAAGCTGGCTCAACCACAGCGGCAGTGGGAGGTGTGGAGGATGCCTGCTCCCTGCCCTGCACGTGGCGAGCTAGTTGGGTTCACAGGACTTCAGAGATAGCCTCCTGCCACTGATCACCAAATTCTTCGTGGTAGAAAAATGTCATCATACAAGTGCCTGCATTGAGGCTTTTCCAATGCCCTCTTGTTTCTTGTTGTCCAAGGCTTAATGAACTTGGCCTTCTCCACTCCAGCACAGCGGCACTTGAAGAAGTTAGCAGGGTGTACTGACTACGACGATGGACAGCAAGGGAGTGTGCAAGGGCCAGCAGAGGCAGGGGTTAGTTCCATCTGGGGTTGCAAAGTCAGGAGTCCAGGGCTAGAGCTGCCAGGCTAGGAGGCTCACGTGGGGGCACATGGGTTTGAGGAAGGCTTCAGCAGGTGGCTCTGCCCCTCCGCTTGTGGAAAGGTGTTTACAGCCCCCTTGCATCCAGAGGCTGGGAGATGAATGTGGGCCAGTAAGTTAAGAGCCAGGAAGAACTCGACAGACCAGGTGGGGCCTTGGTCAGTTTCTGTGCCTCTCCAGAGCAGCTGCCGACCTCTCCCAGGCTCTGAGACGCTCCTTGCCAGTGCTAGTTGTTTGGTTCTCTTTGAATCAGGCAGCTTCTTCCTGGGCACCCCGTGCCCAGCCCTGTCTTTTTTGCCTTCCAGCCTTCCAGCCTGGGTGGGTGCTATCACTCACCTGTAACAGCCATTGAGTGTGGCTCTGTGCAGGGCTGAGCCACAGCTCCCTGTGGACCTGGTCCTGTGGCCCAGCTCAGCAACACGGCATCTTCCGGGCTCTTCTGCACAGGGACCAGACCAATGGTACGTCCTCTGCTATGAGACGTCTCTGTAGGGCCACCATATGTGCAGTTCTAGAGGACAGAATGGGGTTGCACTGGGTCAAAGTGAACAATGCTATTGAGAAAGGCAGCCTCAGGGACAGAGGCTTTCCACCCCTGCTCAGAGACATAAGAACGAGCCATGGGCCGGGCAGGGTGGCTCATGCCTGTAATCCTAGCACTTTGGGAGGCCAAGGCGGGCGGATAGGAGATTGAGACCATCTTGGCTAACGCAGTGTAACCCTGTCTCTACTAAAAATACAAAAGAAAAAAAAATTAGCCGGACATGGTGGCATGCTCCTGTAGGCCCAGCTACTCAGGAGGCTGAGGCAGGAGAATTGCTCAAATCCAGAAGGCGGAGGTTCTAGTGAGCAGAGATTACACCACTGAAGTATAGCCTGGGCAATAGAGCGAGACTCCGTCTCAAAAAAAAGAATGGGCCATGGGCCTGGGTCTGAGACGTGTCCTTACCGAAAGGCAAAGTCCTCATAACCTCTGCAGGACTTGTCGCCTCGTGTGGGAACATCTCTCCCGGTTTCAGAGTCAGTGTGTCCTCGGTTCTGCTTCAGTATGTGCATCACATGGCACCTGGCCAGCCCCACTGCTGTGTCTGTCCGCTGTGGGGAGAGGGCAGGTCCTTCTGCCGGAGCACAAGAGGGAAGAGAGCTGTGTGCCTGTCGGTGGCCCTGCGTCGGCTTCTGGGAGGGACCCACTCATCGTGGGGGACCAATCCCCAATACGGAAATGGAAACGATCTTTCCCTGCTGCTTTTCTCGTGAATATAGCCTTGTTTCACCCAGTGCTTAACTGGTTGTGTTTCTTGGCGACTGTGCTGCCAGGATGCAGTGGGCAGAAGTGCTTTTTCTAATAGGTGACAGAGGCCACTAGCCTTCCCCCAGAGGAGTGTGGTACACAGTACATATGGTGGGTGCATACAAGGCTGCATGGAGTTTTGGTGCTCTGCCTTCCACCTGGCACCAAGCCTCCTTCCTGAAGGCACTTTCTTCAGAGCCTGCTCCTCAAAGTGACCTCAAAGCATCGGACCAGTGCCCTTTTCCTGTTCCTCCTTGGGCCTTCTAGCCTCCCCACAGGTGAGTGGCTTCAGGGGCAAAACCCTCACACCTGGGAAACAGCACTGAGGTGTCCCACAGGTGCCCTCCTGTGGTGACTCGGGTTTGGCCTGAGAATTCCATATATGCTTTTCTCTCCTACACATAAAAATATTTTTCTTTTGCTTTTCTGATTAACAATTGATTCACACTTAGTGTAGAAAAAAAGGGCACGCAATACTTTTAATACGTATTGTTTAAAAGGGAGGATGATTTGAAATGTTGCCACCCAAAAAAAATCATCATTGTGGCAATCAAGGCAGACATCCTTTCACGTTTCTCTGTATCGATCCCTGCTTTCCAAGTTGATCTTGGAACTGGGGAGCAGAGAGCTCAGCTCAAGGAGGTCCAGTGTAGAAAGATGGGTGTGAAGGGGCTGGTCTCTGTGTTTGAGCTCAGGCCAACTGCCCTCTGCGGGTCCCTCCTGCATCCTTCTGGCCACCACGACCCCTTTTCCCAGGACTGGCCAGCTCCCCAGCTTGTGAACACAAGGAACAGTGATGACTCCATGTTCCTCTGCAGAATGTGAGTGCATGCAGAAGAACAAGGGGCTCTGAGAGTCCTTCCATTGAGTGTGGGTGCAGGCAGGATGGGAGGAGCACATTCTGGTGCTCCAAGGAGGCTCCTCCTCCCCACTGCCCTTCAAGGCTCATGTTGTGTGCCACCTGCACCCTGCTACGAGGTTAAAGCAAGAGCGAGCATCCCTCTCTAACAGTTCTGCTAATGGGAAGCCATCCATCTCACCACAACAGTGCCTCCTTCCCTATTAGCTGCCAGAAATATTGGTCCTTCATTTCCCAGCTTCTTGAGCTGCTGATTCATGGCTGTCTTCATGCCACCAGTCCACCACGCAAACCCTCCAGGGTGCAGACATCAGAAGGTGTCTAGGCAGCCTAGTGACTCACCCGTTGTAGCTTCAGACCCAGTATTTGGTAGTTTTGCTCCAAGGCAGTTCTGTCTGTGAATCTACTAAAACCACCTGCCAGTAGAAACCAAGATCCACAATGATCTAGTTGCAGTTTACAGCTGCCACGGAGCTCTGCCTGAGGAAGCAGACTGGGAGGGAGGCATGTCTGTGTTTCTGTGTCTGCTTTGGGAAGAGAGACTCTGAGGTAGTGAGGGTGGCGGGGCCAGGTGGAGGGAGACGATGACTGGCAAGCTGGGTGCTGCTAAGTCCCCGGGGAACCAGCCTGATGGGATGGTTGCTCAGGGTTGTCACTGACTGAAAGCCGGGGTTGTGGGGGGGGGTCCTTGCATGCATGCATCCTTCACACCCTTGCAGCATCCTTGCTGCAGCCAGTCGCAGCCATCACCTACCCGCTGGGGGCCACCCTTGCACAAAGCAGCTGTTCTCTGTGGCCAGGGCCAATGCCCAGTGTATTAGTCAACTAGGGTTGCTGTAAGGAAGTGTCACAGACCATGGGATGGATTCAACAAATGTATTGAGTTGCAGCTCTGGAGGATGGAGGTCTGAAATTCAGGTGTTGGTAGGGCAGGCACCTTCTGAGAGCTGTGTAGGGAGGAACAGGCCTCTCTCCTAGGCTTAGAGGTGGCAGACCCTTTTCTGTGTTTCTCCACATTCTCTTCCCTCTATGCATGTCTGTCTCTGTGTCCAAATTTGTCCTTTTTAAAGGACACCATTCCTGGGCAGGTGCAGTGGCTCATGGCTGTAATCCCAGCACTTTGGGAAGCTGAGGCGGGCAGATCAACTGAGATCAGGAGCTCCAGATAAGCCTAGCAACATGGTGAAACTCTACCTCTAATGAAAATGCAAAAATTAGCCCAGCATGGTGGTGTGCGCCTGTAGTCCCAGCTACTTAGGAGGCTGAGGCAAGAGAATTGCTTGAACCAGGAAGGTGGAGGTTGCAGTGAGCCAAGATCATGCCACTGCACTCCAGCCTGGGCCACAGAGTGAGACTCCTTAAAAAAAAAAAGAAAAAAAACCCCATAAAAATAATAATAAAAAAATTAAAGAATATCAGTCTTATTGAATTGGGGCCCACCCTAAGGACTTCATCTTCACAAATTACATCGCAACAATCCTATTTCCAAAGAAGGTCACATTGTGAGGTTCTGAGGATTAGGAATTCAACATATTTTTCTAAGAACAAAATTCAACCCATAACACCAAGGGAGATCCCAGTGAAAGTCATCAGTGGGTGATGCCCGCCCAGTAACTGGGTGATGAAGTATGCTGGCCCCAGAGACGGCACACAGTGTCTACCTCCACAGCTTTGCTGAAAGCCTAGAAAATTCTTGAGTAGTGCAAATTTAGTTTTCATTTTGTGGCTGAAAGCTATAAGTTTGTCAAATTAAATAAACTGTATAGTCAATGTTTCTATGACTTTGACATTTATCTTA
This sequence comes from Plecturocebus donacophilus, assembly GCA_004027715.1. Lineage (NCBI taxonomy): Eukaryota > Metazoa > Chordata > Mammalia > Primates > Pitheciidae > Plecturocebus > Plecturocebus donacophilus. The sequence continues at coordinate 17,040 of PVKP010009554.1, forward strand.
CTATCCAAAATAGATGCACCATAAAAGTGCACATTAATGTAGTCAATTCCATATTTATTTGAATTCTAAATTTTTCTTCCCTTCATCCCTGATTTGGGCTTTTGGAATGACCGTTTGTTCTCAAGCCTTGTAATATACAATTTCATGCCATTTATTTCATAGTTTTCTCAAACACCTAAGGAAATGTTTATGCCAGCAGGGCTCGGTGGCTTATACCTGTAATCCCAGCACTTTGGGCCGCCCAGGCGAGTGGATCACCTGAGGTCAGGAGTTCGAGACCAGCCTGACCAACATGGCAAAACTCCATCTCTACTAAAAATACAAAAACTAGCTGGGCGTGGTGGCATGTGCCTGTAATTCCAGTTACTAGGGGGTTGAGGCAGAAGGAGTGCTTGATCCTGGAAGGTGGTGGTTGCAGTGAGCCGAGATCATTCCACTGCACTCCAGTCTGGGCAACAGAGTGAGGACTCCATCTCGAAAAAAAAAGAAAATGTTTTTTTGTTACCTTATAAATATCTTTTACTTTAAGGTGATTTTTTACTTTAATAAAAACTCAGATAATTATTGGCACACTATTCTCAAATCACTATTATATAAAATTTTCTGCGGAAACTCACTTATGCCAAAACTATTCTAAGAACTTGTTAACTGGAATCTTTGAATGAGGATGAAAAGGATTTCCTATTGTCAATTTTATTCGATCCTATGAAGGAGTAAGTCAGGACCAAATGAAGCAGTGAGCGCATCGGATGGGGAGTTAGGAGGGGTGGGTTCGAACCCCTGGCCTGCCTCTCACTCGCTATGGACCTCTTGCAAATACTCACAGCTCTCCTGTTTGTGTTTCCACATCTGGTCGGAGTGGCAGCCCAGGCGGTGGCTGTTGTTGAGAGGGTGAATGGAGGATTGTATTTATTTTAGGGAACTTTCACACATGGTCACCACAGCAGCCCATGGGAAAAGCCAGTCTGGACAGCCAGTGCTTTTCATCCCAACGTGTTATTCAGAGTATTTCAGCAAACTGGTTAAATCTACTGCAGGCAGAGCTATCTGTGTTACAGCTCATCATGACATTAGCTCTACAAGGGCTGCAGGTTGGTTGGATTCAAGAACAGTTGCCTAGGCAGTGTACCTGGAAGGACATTTGCAGGTCTCCAAGGCTCCCCAGATAAACATTGTTTTCCCGTCAAAGATCTGATTTCTCTTACCTGGTCAGAGTTTGCCTTTTCAGTATGTTCTACTGACTTAGCAAATATCTAACTCAAGTGAGTTCATGGGGGCCACCAAGCCAAGAAGGCAACATTAAAGTACAGGTGTTGCCGGGAGGGGTCACTGTTAGCTGACTTGACTTGTTAATATCAAAGATGTCAAAGCTTGAATCATGTTACTGTGATTATGGGACAGAGAAGATTTAGGTTTTGCTTGAGGTCATGGAGAGGGGCACAAGAAAGGACATCCCTATGAGAGGGGAATCTGGGGAGGACAAGGGCCAGCTTGGAAGCAGCAGGTGCCTGTATATGAAGGAGAGTTTGGTGGGAGCATGAGTGGGAGCGAACAGTGGGATCATCATGACTTTGCTCTGGACTCTTATTTTGGGAAAGAAATCAGGGAATGTGGCAAATGTACATAGTTTTCTCAAAAGCATGAGTTTATTAATATATTTAGCATATTAATGCAACTTATTCATATGATATTACCATTTACATCTCTGTATTTCAATTAACGAAACTAGAGATAATAACCAACATCTATCATGACTTTAGCTACCTTAAAAATCATAAATTATAGTGCTTGCCACCAACATTAGTGCATCACTTGCATAGTGAAAATTGTGGTCTAATATGCAGCGTTTGGCCCAAGGCTAGGTCTGTAACAGGTACTCAATGCACATTTATTATAGATATTATTATTATTTAAGAAGCTGGGGCTCTAGTTTATAGCTTTAGTTCTTAATCACCCTATAAAATAAGGTTTCTGAACCTTACTTGAATTCCAATTTAATTACACTCAACATCGTATTTGGCAAATTATATAGATACTGTATCCATTTCCTATCTGCTTACTAGTTGAAACTTCAATTAATTTGGGTCAAGGTTCTTCCCGGCATTGAGTCTAGCTGTCCTTGCAGAAACTGGAAGAAGAATAGCTGTCACGAGCTGTCACAGCCTGTCTTGGGCACATGACAGCACTGAGACATCCTAGCAATTTCTACAAATGCCTAATAGTGCTAACTATTATGTTTGCGTTAACTGAGGTTAAATAAGCGGAGTTCTCAACGCTTGGTAATAAGATTATCTTCTCACTCCTTATTGTCACCAAAGCATCATTCACCTGTTATCTCATTTGAAATTCTTGAAAGTGCTGCAGAGTAAGATGACCATGGGTCTGGACCCCAGCTTATTAAAAAGGAAACTGAGACCAGAGGGACACTTGGCTTTTGGGGGCTTCATGGCCTGTAAGCAGGGTGAGAGCCTAAGTGATGAATAGGATTAACTTACTGTGATTTCTTCTTTCTAACCCTATTTTTTAAATGACCCATAAAGTTATCTTATGAATGAGGTAAAAGAAAACAAACACTCTTACAGTAATTTAGTGTGAGATTGTAATCACAGGTTGTCTTAACTTGTTCAGGCTGCTATAAAAGAATGCCATAAACTATGTGGCTTATGAACAACAGAAACTTACTTTTCACAGCCCTGGAGTCTGGGAAGTCCAAGACGAAGGCACTGGCTAATCCAGTGTCTGGTGAGGCCACTTCCTGGTTCATAGACAATGCTGTCTCACTGCATTCTCTCATGTAGAAAGCAGAGAGTGGGAAAGAGAAGCAAGCTCCCTTTCATTTCTCTTCTTCTAAGGGCACTAGTCCTATTCAATAAGGGCTCCACCCTTATAACCTAATCACTTCCCAGACATCCTGCCTCCAAATGTCATCACACTGGGGATTAGGCTTCAACATATACAATTTGGATGAATGCAAACTTTTGTTCAGTCTATGGCATCCCACAACTGGCCCCCCAAATCCTCAAGGTACATTCATTCCATCCAGATAGACCCCCAAATCCCAATTCTTTCCAGAACCAACCCAAAAGTTCAAAGTCCAATGTCTCATCTAAATAAGATCTAAATAACAGACAAGTGTAACTCAAGGAATGATTCATTCTGCAAACTGCTCTCTAGCTGCGAACCTGTGAAATCAACGAAGTTATGTGCTTCTAAAATACAATGATAAAGCAGGGATGGAACAGACATTCCCATTCCAAAAGCGAGAAACAGAAAATAAAATAAAAAAAGAAGGTTACAGGCTCTAGGTAAGTGCAAAATCTAGCAGGGCCAACAACATTGAGTCTAAGACTTAAGAATAAGCCTTTGAGACTCCCCTGGGGCTGCAACCCCGCCTCTGAGCCACACTGGACTTTTCCAGGCAGGGGTCGAGCCCCATGACTCCAGGTGGCCCTGCTGCCATGGCTTCCCTGGACATCAGCCTAATATTAGGTTGTCTGTGGTGACCCTGCCTGTTGAAATCCACATGGAGGGAGGCACGTGAGCCCTGGATGCCAGCAGAGGTGGTGTCACATGATGCCACCAAAATTTGCTGCCTGTGATATAGGAGTTAAGAAGAAATTGTTCAGGCAGGTAGTGAGGGTAAGGAAGTCCTCAATAAGGCTTTTCTTTCAATGTAAAGCAACTCCCAAATTATATATTTTTTTCCTAACAGACAGGAACCTGTAAAATTGAGCTGCAGACATAGACAAGCAAGCTGGCAGCTTGCACGGGTGAATGCTGGCAACTGTGCCAGTAGGGAAAAGGCTGCCTGAGGACTGGGCATCTCCAACATGGTGGCTCCATCTTCCTTTTTCCTTGTCGACCATGTGCACAGTAAGGAGCAGGCAGCATGGTGCCCCCCAGATAGAGATCCCATTTGCATAATAAAAGATTAGGATGGGGTGGCCAGCTTCCTTGTGTGCCATGTAAACATCACACCTGGTCCAACCAATCTTTGGGCCCAGTGTAAATCAAACACCACCTCCTCAAGCTTGTCTATAAAACCCTGTCCACTCCACCATGGGCCAGAAGTCCTACTCGGGAGCCCCTCTCTCTCTCGAAGGAGAGAGAGCTGTTCTCCTCTTTCTTTTGCCTATTAAACCTCTGTTCTTAACCTCACTCCATAGGTGTCCATGTCTTTGATTTCCTTGGCATGAGGCAATGATCCTTGGGTATTACCCTAGACAACAACATGGCTTCACCTGCACCCACTGAAGCCTGTGTTTCTCCTGCCTGAGCCACACCTGAGGCTCCCCATGCATGCAGGGAGCAGAGTCCACCATGAGAGGTGACAATGGGCAGTACATGTGGTCACAGTCACAGATAGCAGTGACCTCCATTTCGAAACTGCTGTAACCCCACCCCTAGCCTTTGTACGTGGCCTGTGATGGGAGGGGCAGCCCTGATGATCTCCAAGTTGCGTCCAGGGTCGTTCTTCCACCCTCTTAGAGAATAGCTCCTGGCTTCTGTTGGGATGATGATCCTACTAATCTCAATCAAATGGTCGCTTAGCCATACCCTTTGCATTCTCTTCTGAACTCATTTTCTCATTCTTCTCATTATAGATAGGCCAAGAATTTCCCAGATCCTTACATTCTGCTTCCTTTTCAATGAATAACTCTGTCTTTAAGTTGTTTCTCTCTTCTCCTATTTACTGTAGGCAGTCAGGAGAAGCAAGCCTCACCTTCACTCTCTCCAATTGGAATTCAACCTCCAATTCATCACTTGCAAGTCCTACCTTGCACAAAATACCAAAATTTAAATTCAGTTTAAACTAGTTCTTTGCTGTTTCATTACAAGGGTTGTGGCTGCTTGTTCTCCATTTTCTAATTCATGTTTCTCATTTTGGTCTGAGACTGCACCAGGATAGCCTTTGTCATCCATGTCTCCACCAACCTTCGGATGACTTATGCATTTTCTAAGAATAAGGCTTGCTCTGAAGCTTCCCTCTCCCTGTGCTTCCTGATCACCTGCTGTTCTAGACTGCATATTTGTATATACCCACAAAAACTCCTGTGTTGAAATCCTCACCCACATGGTGATGGCACTTGGAGGTGGGGCTTTTGGGAGGTGATTGGGTCATGGGGGTGGAGCCACATGGATGGGATTAGTGCCCTTATAAAGAGGACCCAGTAAACTCCCTGAGCCCTTCTACCACTGGAGGATACATGGTGTCAACTTGGAACTGGAAAGCAGGCCCTCATAAGATACCAAATCTTCTGGCACTTTTTTTGTTCTTTTTTTTTTAACTTTTATTTTGGTTTCAGGGACATGTGTGCAGGTTAGTTCTATAAATAAATTATGTATCACAGGGGTTTGGTGTACAGATTATTTTATCACCTACGTAGTGAGCATAGCGTCCAATCGGTAGTTTTTCAATCCTCACCTTCCTCTCACCCTCCACCCTTAAGTAGGCCCTGGTGTCTGTTGCTGCCTTCTTTGTGTTCACGTCCACTCAATATTTAGCTCTCACTTCTTCTTTTTTTGTGTTTTGGAGATAGAGTCTCTTTCTGCTGCCAGATGCCAAGCTGGAGTGCAGTGGTGCGATCTCGGCTCACTGCAACCTCCACCTCTGGGTTCAAGCAATTCTCCTGCCTCAGCCTCCTAAGTAGCTGGGACTACAGGTGCGTGCCACCACGTCCAGATAATTTTTGTATTTTTTAGTAGAGATGGGGTTTCACCATGTTGGCCAGGATGGTCTCGATCCCCTGACCTCGTGATCTGCCCGCCTCAGCCTTCCAAAGTGCTGGGATTACAGGTGTGCACCACTGTGTCTGGCCTAGCTCTCACTTCTAAGTAAGAACATGTGGCATTTATTTTTCTGTTCCTGTGTTAATTCACTTAGGATAACGTCCTCTGGCTCCATCATGGTCCTGCAAAGGGCATGATCTCACTATTTTTGAGGGCTTCATAGTATTCCATGGTCTATATGTACCACACTTTCTTTATTCAGTTTACTCTTGATGGGTATTCAGGTTGATTTCATGTCTTTGCTATCGTGAATAGTATTGCAGTGAACGTATGGGTACTTGTGTCTTTATGGACAAATGATTTATATTCCTTTGGGTATATATCCAGTAATGGGATTGCTGGGTTGAATGACAGTTCAGTTTTTAGCTCTTTGAGGAATCACCCCATCGTCTTCCACAATGGTTGAACTAATTTAGACTCCCACCAGCAGTGTGTAAGCACTACCTTTCCTTTGTAGCCTCTCTTCTGGCACTTTGACCTCAGACTTCTCAGCCTCCAGAAATGCGAGAAATAAGTTTTTGTTATTTAGAGACCATTTTGTGTTTTATATTTGATACTTTGCTATTGCAGCCTGAAGAGAATCAGATGCCCCTCAAAGGTCCTGCCTCTGAAGACCATCATGTTGGGGGTTATGTCTCAACGTAGTCATTTCGGGAGAATATAAGTATCCAGGTTTTAGGGAAAAAAAAATTAAGATCTTTAGCTTTTGCTGAGTTTTTCTGTCTCTAAGTTTAATTGTGCACCATGTTGTTTGACCTGCCTCTCTGGCATGCACCTACAATGGCTGAGTCCCCAAAGTCATCATGTGTCTGAATGTCCAGATAGTCTGAACTGCTGTAGAATGCTAAGATTTCCATTTTTGAAGGCACAGATTTGGGGGAGCGTCCCACTCTGTGTGTGCCCACACTGCTTCTTGCCTCCCCTAGAGAAGCGCCATGTGCTCCCAGTACATGTCAGTCGGCAGTGACAAGACCTGCTGTGCAGGGGGCCATGGCGTCCCTGCCTTCCCATGTCTCCTCTGCATGTCCTCTGCACAATCATCTCAGTGGTCTCTGTAGAGGCCTCTCAGGGCCTTCATATTTTCAAAAAAGTTCCAGATTTCAAAAATGTCTGAACGTTCTGACAATTCAGAAAATGTCTTGGATAGCCTGCTCTGAGCTAGGCACAGTGCAAGGTGAGGCTGGAAGAAGGTGAGCAGGAGGCTCTGTCCTTGTGCTCACGGTGCTCGAGCCCAAGAGGGCAGGATGGTGTGAGTCTCCAGGTCACTCGAGAGTGGCGTGGACATGAATCCATATAGTCCCACTCTAGTGTGCTGAACAAGCCAGCCTCCAAGCTGACAAGCACCATTGACACTATTGGAAAGCCACGCATGTCTTCAAAGCACTCAGGACCCGTGGGAGAAGGGAACATGAATATGAGGTGGGAGGGAACCAAAGAGAACCTCAGCTAACTACCATAAGGTCAGTGGGTCTGCATTCGCAGGTAATACGGACCTAAACACAAATGGTCTGCTTCACAAGATATTTCTTCAGGAACTGTATGAGGATTTAGAGCAATGACACTCAAAATAGCATACACTCAAGACATCTGGGAGTAAGAGGTTTCAATTGTATTTTGGGGCAAATAGGTGTTAGGCTTATAAATGCTATCATGCTGCAGGCAGTCATGTAATCCCTTCCGAGGATTCTTGATGCCAGTAATAGAATAACTGTGTCAGGTAGCCATGGTAGTCTTTGAGGCAGTTTATTTTCTCTACAGAGGAAGAGTTCAAAGACCCGGTGCAAACAGGGGCAGGTCCAGGGAGAATCGTTTCTAGGTTCAGTGTGTGTTGGAAGGACTGCAGAGCTTTGTGACTCAGGAACCAGCTGAGGGGAAGTCAGGGGCTCCCAATAGTCAGTTCCTTTGGATCACAGTAATCAGGTGGAATAGGAAGATTCTGGGGCTCCATATCCCTTCACTGGCAGCAGAGGTGGAATTCTCTCAGAGTCTTGGTACAAAGGGCATGTGATAGCCTGGAGCATTCAGAAAATGAAGTAATACTCATCACAGAGTGAAACGGCTGCATGTCTCTCCAGCCTGCAGCTGCTGGCCTAAATATTGATGAGACCTTACAGAAATATGTTACATCTTTCTAAGACCAACTGCCACGAGAAATGACACAATTATTATTTTCAATTATTCTGTGACTACATTTTCCCTACTATTTAGCTTGAAAGCTGAAAGAAAGGTCTTAGAAAGATGCTATTCATTTATTTATTTATATTTTAGGTTCCGGCATACATGTGCAGGATGTGCAGGTTCGTTACACAGGTAAACACGTACCATGGTGGTTTGCTGTACCTATCAACCCGTCACCTAGGTGTGAAGCCCCACATGCATTGCCCTCCCTCCCCTCATCCCATGACAGGCCCCAGTGTGTGTTGTTCCCCTCCCTGTGTCCACATGTTCTTATTCTTCAGCTCCCTCTTCTAAGTGAGAACCTTCAGTGTTGGTTTTCTGTTTCTGCATTAGTTTGCTTAGGATAATGGTTTCCAGTTTCATCCATGTCCCTGCAAAGGACATGATCTCATTCTTTTTTATGGCTGCATAGTATTCCATGGTGTATATGTACCACATTTTCTTTATCCAGTCTATCACTGATGGACATTTGGATTGATTCCATAGGAAGATGCTATTTTATTAAACAGTGAGGAATGGAGCAGAGAGAGGTGATGATTTCAAACTCCTAATGGCTAGTGGATGCCGGGTGCTGAAGGGAACAAGCAGCCCTCTGTGGGAACAGTGCTGTTAAGATTCCTGTGGCCCTATTGATGAATGAAAACAGCTCTGTCTTACCAAGGAACTTTGCCAAATGTAGCATGTGACTGCGCCTCTGGAAAAGAGGCTTGCCACCATGCAGTCTTGGAATTCAGGAGTCCTCTACTGTCTTTCAATCACTGTGTGTCACCCCCTGCCAACATCTTCCTTCTTCACCTTCTGCTGCTGTGCTGTCCTCCTGGCATTCAGAACACTGACCATTCCTGACTTTTTTTTGTCTTGGGGCAGTTTGATTCTGGAATGTGCCAACAGGAAATGAGAACAGATGCTGTGTTCGCAGCCAGAGGAAGTGTAGGCCTGGGTTCTGCTCCCTTCTTACTATGAGAAAGTTGCTTGAGCTACCTAAGGTGCAGCTTCCTTTTCTGTAACAGGGGACTAATTTTAATCACATCTATATTTAGGGTTGTCTGCAGGATCGAAAAGAAACTTTTTTTTTAAGACAGCATCCTGCTGTTATCCAGGATAGAAAGCAATGCCAATCACTGCTCACTGCAGCCTTGACCTTGCAGGCTCAAACCATCCTCCCACCTCAGCCTCCCTAGTAGCTGTGACTATGGGTGTGTACCACCACACCTAGCAATTTCTATGTTTTTTGTAGAGATGGGATTTTGCCATGTTGCTCAGGCTTGTTTTGAACTTCTGGGCTCAAGCAATCCACCTTTTTTGGCCTCCCAAAGTCCTGGGATTACAGAGATAAACAACTGCCCCCTACCAAACAGAACTTTTTTGAGAACATGTTTTATGAACTATTCAGCGTTTTGTGGATGTTTGATTTTACTGTCCAGTCAAAGTTCTATTGTGGAGCCTCTGGCAGGACTGTACTTCCAACCTGCTTGTGCTTCTCTGGACTCCATCCAATGTCACGGCTCCTTCCCCATGAGTGTGTGCTGGAGCCATTTCAGATGATTTCAGCTTAGAAGAGACCCAGTGGGGGTCACAGTTGGCAGGGACACTCCCAGCACAACCAAGCTGTCCTGCTCTGGAGACCCCAGGGATTGTAGCTCCATGAGGATCTTGCCTAGGGGAGGGCGGGGAAATCCTGGAAAGCAGAGAGAGGGCCCGAGGCTCTCAGCATGGGAAACCCTGGAAAGCAGAGAGAGGGCCCCAGGCTCTCAGCATACCATGGACACTGCACCTGTGATCTTGGAACAAGAGCTCATAGGTTATGGTGGTCCCAGAACCCCTCTCTGCAGAGAAACCCACTAACTTCTAGTTTTAATTTACTAAGATGAAAATTTCTACTTTATGTGAAATAGTAATTAAGCTATATTTTCTGTAAAACCAGAGGTCACCACTTTAGTGCCCCATCTGAAGCTACCGTTGTCCCCATATAATCTGGGAAATCACTTTGGCAAGGGAAATATAAATAATGTGATCTCATCTGGACTGAATAATTCACAAACCAGAGTATCGAGAGGGATCTGAAGCAAAATATTCAAGAAAGGGCTCCCTAGCAGGCGTCTTTATTTGAATTTCCAGAAACTAAGATGGCTCAGAAACGTAAATGTCTTTAGAATTAGACATTGTACAAGCTCTGGTTCCCATTCTAGTTGGCAGAATCAAGATCTGGGTTTCTAAAATGTGGAGTGCCTGGAAAGACTTTAGGCTGTGGAATCAGGACACCTCAAGTTCCAGTGCCTGCTCATGTTGCCTGCTACGTGGGGACCTCGGTCATCTCACCTGGCCTCTCATGGCAGTTCTTTTAGTCTGGGCCAGGCTTGGCTGATCTTGACTTGGTTCAACCATGTGGACTGAGAACTGCCCAGTCTGGTATGGCCTTACCTGACATGCTGTGTTCCACACTCCTTCATACTCTACCAGGTGACTGTAGGCTCATATCCAGTGTCTGGGCACGAATCCAAGGGAATATGGTACTAGGCTTGGACTGGCACCCATCACTTCTGCCACCCTGCATTAGCCAAAGCAAGTCATATAAGGGCAGTCCAGATTCAAAGTGTGGGACATAAATTCTACCTCTTGAGGAAAGAAATTGAAAAATAATATTGCAAAAAGGGGAATACATACATACAACGAAATAATGGCAGCTATTTTTTAAAGCATTCCAACACAAAAGTTAAAAATAAAATTCAAATCAAAACAAAAATTTAGGTCACCATTCAGACTAGGGAAGGAGGAAAAAAATCCTGGTTATACTTTATGGGTTGGTGGCTCCTGGCATATCTTACCTTCTGGCATCTTACCTCTGTTGGCTTCTGAGCTGAGACAAGACCCACTCCCATCTTTGGCAAGGGAAGGGGATGAGTGCCTCATCTCCACCGTCTTCACACCTGAGGAGATCCTGGCAGATACACGAGCTGCTCCCAGAGCTGTGATAATTGGGATAAAGTTTGCACTAGTCTGTTTTCACTTTACCTTTTTCTTGAGTTGAGATGTTAAGAGAGCTCCCTGGATATAAAGGTCTGTTCTTTTATCTGTTTCCAGCAATGGCCTCTGGACAGCCCGTTGTGGATAACAGGAGAGGCATAGGGGGAGATACTTTGTGAACCTCTAAAGCGCAAATGAAGTACAATCTAACTTTACCTGAATTTAATTTCCTTTTTGTTTTGCCAATTTGGAATCACTCTATACAAAATGCCCCTTACTCCTGCTGTCAATGAGCTTGGAGTTTACCATGGCCCAAACTCAACTCAAATGGCCTAATGGGTTCGGACACAACCTCAGCTTCTCCTGGAAGTTGTGAGGACGCAAGGATCTCCCTGGAGCACCTGTTTACTGCACTGAACATTGCTGGCCTCTCACCAAGAGCAGGCTACAGACCCATGGTAGGGTCTCCAGAGTCTCTTAGATGTGCTGACTTAGAACCAGTCTACCTGCCAACAGGTACATTGGATGTCTCCTTCAGCACAAAGCAAACTGCTTGCAGGATATGCAGAGGATCTCTGTCCACGTTTTCATGTCTCAGGCTCCTAGAACCTTGGGAGGAGCAGAAGCCAATACTGCCCCTTGGGCCTGCTGGGATTGTGATCATGTACGCCACGGTGGGATTTGAGAAGATCCTGTGTTTAAGGAAGCTCAGATCTGGGCATGGAAATTTAAGTTGGTAACCCCAATTGTGGAATTTAAGTTGGTAACCCCAGTTGCTTACAGCTGAGTCATAAATTTACGTAAAATGTTTTCATGCAAAAGATAAAATAGAAGTAGCAACCCTTTCTTTGTCAATATTAATATTGAAGTAAACTCTGCTTTTGCGCAAAACAATGAGAACATGACGAGTGGCTATTGATAGCAACAGTGAAAAACGCACACTTGGCTGGTGACTGTTTAATAAAATCAGGGAGACTTGTTGTTAAAAAATATAATTAACAGGAGATGTCTTTGCAACATCTGTCGCAAAATTGCAGCAACATGAAAAAACCCTGCAAAACCGGGAGATATTTTTTAAAAACCTGCGATGTTTTCAAGACCAGAAAACATGAGTTGGATAGAATCTCTCCCCCCATAGAGACCTCAGCAGGTTTTTCTAACAAAAGAAAGCTTTTGCGCCCAGAGCCTGGGAGCAGTGTGTTACGTGAGCACGCCTGTGAGTTGGACAAGCAGCTCATTAACCCTCTCACCATGCCTGCCAGCAAGTAGGTAGGAGGCATCGTTATCTGCTTTTCACAGATGGACAAGGCAGAACCCAGAAACATCACACAGGTGACTCTGCAAGTGGCCCTGGTTCTCTTGCTGTCCAAGGTCAAAATGCTTTTTAGATCCTCCAAGTAGACAAGTAGGTTAAGCAGAAAGAGAGAACTGAGAGAGCTCAGTGGAAGCCAGAGTCTCGGAGCCCCTGAGAGCTGGGGTCTTTTGAAGCCCACCACAGCCCCAATATACCACAGTGGGAACTGCCCCTTGGAAATAAATATCTGGTCCTCCTAATTAGATTTTATCTCTTCAAATGCAAAACTTCAGGAGTGGAAGTTTGGATGAAATGTGAAGTATGAATAATTTTATATTATTTTTTAAGTTCAAACACAAAGACTGCATGCTTCTCGGTTTTGCAAATGTTAACGTCTTAATCTTGATACCAAACAGATGTCCAGGCCCTGCAGCCCGCACGTGGTCAGCCTCTTTAGTGCACCTGGGTGTTGGGTCTTGTTTGCTCTCTGCCTGTCATTGCAGCAACTCTGGCACGCCCATGCTTGTGTGTTAATGGCGACCTCAAAGCAGACCTAACGAGGTGCACCAAATGGGGCTGCAGTGTGCACAGTGGGGAGGTAGACACCTCATTAATCATGCAGACTGCCTTCTGGGCCTGAATGGTCTGACGTGGGGCATTGTGAGGGCGCCTGCATCTGCCAGGCCCACCAGATGCCTGGCACAACCTCGTGGCCAGGGAAAGCCATTCATCTATGTCCATTATTGGCCACAGTGGGCTCAGCTCCAAATTAGGCCCTGGTGAAAGGCGAGAGAGAAGGTGCATGTACCCTCTCAGGCTGTGCTGGAATAGGCCTGTCCCACTTCACACAAAGGGCCAGTGGCATGACCTCCAGGTACAAGCCAGGAGTGAGTGCCAGAGAGGCTGGCTGTGTCAGAAACACTCCTAGTGCCGGTGACTTTGGGCGTCAGGGAGCCAGGTTCTGTATTTGCGGGCTTTTATCTTACAGGTTGGTCCCTGGAGCTGAGTGGGCTGGGACAAGTGGGCTGCCTTGAAGATGCCAGGGCCATTGTGCTGCCTGAGAGGTGAGAGGTGGGCCCACACCCCTCTGCCTTTCTGCCCTCATGAATAGTGGCTCTCAGTCCTGCACCCTCTGTCTTTTCAGCATCAGATGTTGGAGTCTGGACCGGCATCATCTCTGCAGTGGTGAGACCGCAGGACTTGGGTGGCTCCGGGAACACGGCAGCAGTCATCTCTGTCTTTCCCTTTTCTTCCCTCCTGCTCAGCGTTACATGATCTTCCCATGATCCTTTACAGACTGTTCCCATTGAAAGATTTGACAGACAAACTTACAGGCCATACCACTATTGCCTTCTTCAGTTGGTTTTCTCTTCTTTTTCCTAAAATGAAAAATAAATTGATCTGCTGCCAAATTACCACTGTAGGAATTTGCTGGGGACTTGTTTGAGCATTCTTCCTCCTTTCTTGGAGCTGCAGGGTTTCTACCAGCCCAAAGATGCTGAGGAAAGAGATGGGACCTTCTTCTCAGGCCAAGACAGTGGCGGGAGCACTCCTCCTTTGGGAGGAGGTTGGGTGTAGTTCACAGAGCGGAAGTTCAACAGCTTACACATACCAGAGCCATCTAGAGTCAGCTGGGTTCTCCCAGTGGAGCTGAAGGAGTGCTGTGAGTCTTTACTGGGTAAAGAAGTTGCCCGCACAAAATGCAGACAGAAGCTGAGAACGTACTTGCACCACAATGAGGAAATGAGCTACAAAGAGGCTTCCAGACTTTCCATCCAGATAAATATGTATTCATTCATTCATTTCTTATACATACTTTTCCATTTAAGAGAGATTGTACTCCATATCCTGTAATGCGATCAAAGATGGTTCCTGAAAGCTTTGAGGGCCCCATGGAGCCATCCCTGGGGGGTCTGTTTCTTGTCTCCAGCCTCCAGTTTGGGGCCTCACTGCGGTACGGCCACACGGGGAGTCTCCTCAGGATAAGCCTAGAATAGGCTGGACAAGCAGCCCCCTCCCCAAGCCCTCAGCAAGGCCCTTCCTTGGAGCTGAGTCTTCCTTTTGCTTTCCTGCCTATGCATCTCCCCTTTGGCCACATTGATTTCCATGAGCACTGATTTTCATCCAGGATGAGGATGCCTGCTCCTTCAAACAGAAGCAGACACAGTCGGCCACCAGGAGGAGGCAGGAGACATCTGCCCTGGCAGCCGTCCAGAGGAACCTCTGCTCTGGCTTCTGAGCTGAAATTAGACCCAGTCCCATCTTTGGCAAGGGAAGGGGATGGGTGCCTCATCTCTACTGTCTTTGTACCTGAAGTGATCCTGGCAGATACACAGGCTGCTCCCAGAGCTGTGATAATTGGGATAAAGTCTGTATTAGTCTGTTTTCATGCTGCAGATAAAGACATACCTGAGACTGAGCAATTTACAAAAGGAAGAGGTTTAATGGACTTACAGTTCCATGTGGCTGGGGAAGCCTCACAATTATGGTGGAAGGCAAGGAGGGGCAAGTCACATCTTACATGGATGGCAGCAGGCAAAGAGAGAGCTTGTGCAGGGAAACTCCTCCTTATAAACCATCAGATCTCATGAGACTTACTCACTATGATGAGAATAGTGTGGGAAAGACCTGCTCTCATGATTCAATTACCACCCACCACATTCCTCCCATGACACATGGGAATTGTGGGAGTTATAATTCAAGATGAGATTTGGGTGGGGATCAAATCATGTCAAGGTCCAAGGAAGAGCCCCATGGAAGAGCTTGCCAAAGAGTGAAAGGATTCTTAGGTCCTGTTATTTTGAGGCCAGAATGAACACACTGGCGGTGCCTGCAGCCTGGTTTGAATGGAGAGATGGTTTTCCCTGCTCTTGTTCATAAAATAGAGTGATTGTGTTCTCCAAGCTCCCCACCCCCCAGCAAGTGCTGTCAGTCTTCACGGGGGGAAAGAGGCCACATGAAGACAAGATTTGTTATTATTATTAAATTGTTCAGGACTTGTTAGCATATTCATGAAGGTATTCAATTTAAAACATATCTCATTTCCTTACAGTGGCAAATGATTCCCCTTTTTATGATGGTTGTGGAATTTAATATTAAAGGGATTTCACTTGGCAGTTTGCACCTGTGAAAATTCAGTTCAGAGTCGTGGCATGTAAGAGGGAGAAAGAGACCAGGTTGTTCAACTCAGCAAATGAAAAAACAATTTTTGCTGAACCTTGAGAGTTTATATGTAGCACAGACAGCATGAATCAAAGCACCCCACCCTCCTACACGCTTGTGATGGCTCCTCTCTCAGTAAGCAAGAGCAAGTGTGTACTTCTCTAGTTTTGAAAGGGAGGATGCATTTGGCAAAAGAACGGGTTGGTTTCTCTGCATGCAGAAGCAGCTGAGAATATTCCATGATGTTTTATCTGCCATCTTTCAGTGAAAAATGGTGACGTGCTGGCTCTAGGGTGGGCAAGGGTGGATAGGGACTGGTGAGTGGGTTCTCTTCTCTGAGGGAAAGTCGGGGCCACTCCTGTTCCTTGTGCAACAGGAACAGTTGCACAAGCGTGTTCCTCACTGCCACACACCTACCGGGGGTGCTGAAGACATGCTAATGTTTCCAACTCAGTGGAGAAGTAGCGTTAGCACTCCAAGTTGATAGATCCTCACTCTGGTCTCCAGAGAAACAGCATCTGACATATGAAGGGAGATTAATTCCTTCAATGGATCGAGAGAAAAAAAACATATTTCCCTTAAATATCTCAAATGTTGCGAGGTTTTAGGTGTTAAAGAAAAAGGAACGGCTGGGTGTGGTGGGTCACGCCTGTAATCTCAGTACTTTGGGAGGTTGAGGCAGGTGGATCACAAGGTCAGGAGATCGAGACCATCCCAGCCAACTTGGTGAAACCCCATCTCTACTAAAAATACAAAAAATTAGCCGGGAGTAGTGGTGCACGCTGATAGTCTCAGCTACTTGAAAGGCTGAGGCAAGAGAATTGCTTGAACCCAGGAGGTGGAGGTTTCAGTGAGCCAAGATTGCGCTACTGCACGCCAGCCTGGCAACAGAGTGAGACTCCGTCTCAACGAGAAAAAAAAAAAAAAGAAAAAAAAAGGAACAATGGCAACACAAAGGAAAGAGGGCTGGAAATTATAAAATGCATCCTGTCTACTTATAGGAAGCCTCCAGGGTAAAGTTGGGACCAGAATTTGGGATTTCGAGTGGCTGCTGGGACCCATATGACTCATAGCGGGTGGAATCATTGCTACCATTCACTCTATTCAAGCACATCAGATCTTCTGCTTTACTTCTCTACTGCACAAAGTTTCTGTTTTAACTCAAAATACTGAATGCATTACATTTGCTAAGCTTTCTTCCTTCTGATAATGTCTATAAAAATGGAAATATATTCTGATAGATCTTAGAATTTTGAAAAATTACACCTTTTTCTAATGAAGGGCATATTCCCTAGCACCTACATACTGCATCCAGAAAGAAATCATTGCTGATTCTGTCCTTGCACTATTTCAGTTAATTAAAAGAATGTGGAGGAAGCCTATCTCTCTGGCTCGGTATTGTTAATTACAAAGGTATTTAATAGGCCACTGCAAATGGCATTCTGCTAGTGCTTAATTAAAATAAATACAAAAATCTAAATGAACTAAACAGATTTTGGCACTGGTCTGTGGTTACCAGGCCAAATTTTATGTGTGGCTATAACACGAGCATAGGAATTAATCTTTACTCTTTGTTCTTAATGGCCTGGCGTCTGGCCAGAGGCAGCATCGGCAGCCCACTGTTCCATCCACTGCCGAGAGCGCCCCAACCTGGCTTCCCCACGTCCTCGTCCCTGCAGTCTCCCCATGCACGGGCAGATTTAGTGACACCACTGAAAATCTTAGGGGAGGGATGGAAGCTTGTTTCCCGAATCCATCCTTCCTCTAGACAATTTATAACATGAAGAACAACATGTATTTATTCACAGCGTTCCATCATTGGGCTCTGTGCCACTTTTCAGATACGAACCCCTTAACCATACCCACTCTTTGCGATGTGGGGAGTTGGGAAGGAAGCCTCTTCCAGATGGACTGATGAGGAGACGTGATCTGAACGCCACTCCTACCACTGTGAGTTCTGAGCCTCAGCTGCTGAGCAATGAATGACCTTTGGGTCATCCATGATGGTGCTGCTGTTAAACAATTTGATGGCACGAATCGAATGAATTTCTTCACAAAAATCAAATGGAATGTTGATCCGCAGGTCTCCAGGAATTTAGGGCCACCATTTGTATATAAATGACGGATGCATCAGACCTTCTTTGATGCCACATCTGGGGACCCTATGTGCTGCGACATCTGGTGAGCAGAAGTGTGCATGGGAAGGCAATGCAATGGTTGTCATTATTGTGAAATTCACTTCATTGTTTCAAAAACAATGGAAGATAAGTTCAATTTAGAGAATATATCACATGCCTTGAAACAGGAAAGGAGTTGTTGTTAGGCTTAAAGTGAAAGAAACACCTGACTCCCAACAGGAAGGGAACCACTGGAGGACCCTGGGATGTGGGGGTGGGGGCCTCTCCAATACCCCAGGAGAAATGGGGCATTGAGGGAAGCAGCAATGAGGTGGGAGCTCCGGAAACACTGCTGCGAGCCCTGGACCCCTCTCTGGACTCTCTTTCAGCCCTCCCCTCTGCTTTAGTCTCTCTCTGGCATCTTTCCCTCCCTGTCCTTCCCAACCCCTTCTTCATTCCCTCCTTCCCCTCTCTCAGGACTGCGCCTCTGCCTATCACGGTGAATGAGGGCACCAGCCTGGGCTGCACATCTTACTATTTTAGCCACTGAGAGAGCCCAGCCAGATGCCACCCTGGTCCTGAATCACGAAGCCCAGGGTGGTAGCTTATCGGTGCTGGAAGCAGAGGTGCAGGCCCCATGAACTAAACTATGGCCACTCCTATGACAGCCTCTGGCGTGGGAGGAGGAGGAACCACTAAGGGGGAGGCTGCTCTTGGTTAGAAGGGAACCTGGACAATCAGAATGACGGCCGTCCCCTGCACGCCTGCTGCCCAGGGCAGAGCACAGTGCCCGTGGCTGCAGGGCAGTGTAGAAGGAGTGGGATACAGGCTTTCTGTAGAATAGAGTAAGGGGCATAAACTAAGCAAACTGCTGACTGTTGTCCAAGACGCGGAAGACAGGCTGAGGTTCTGGCTCCATGAAGCCCATTACGTGAACAAAAGAATAAAATACATTTGCTCCAGGGCTGCATCTGTGGGAGGTTCTCCCAGGTCATGTGGGCAGGCTGCAGGGGAGTGAATGTACCCCACCGGGACATCAGAGAACATGAAGAGATGGGGGGTCTGGGGACTCTAGGGCTCTCCCAGGCAGGGTTACTAGGACAGTAGAAAGAAGGGCATTCCAAAAGAGAAGGAACAGTTTGAGAAATGGTAAGAAAAGCAGAGAAGCCTGAGTGTCACCGGGAAATGATGTGCAGCCTGCTTTGCTGGTGTGTGGGTGACATGATGTGTGTTGGTTTCTAGGGCTGCCATAACAAAATATCACCATCTGGTGGCTTAAACAACCAAAATGTATTTACTCACAGCGTTCGAGGCTGCAGTCTGAGATCTAGGGGTCCGCAGGGCTGGCTTCCTGCAAGGTTTCTCGCTGGCTTGCAGAGCACCCTCCTCTTGCCATCTCTGCATGCGGGCTTTCCCCTGGTGTGTCTTCTGTGTGTCTTAGTGTCCTCTCCTTCTTACAGCACCAGTCCCACTGGACTAGGACCCACCCTAAGAGCCTCATGTTAATGTACTTGTTAAAGGCCCTGTCTCCAAATACAGTTACGTTGTGAGGTGCTCTGTGTTAGGGCTTCGAGATAAACACTGGGGAAGGGGCCTAATTCAGTCCATAACATGATATAACCAATCTTTTACTAGGGTCCCACTTTGAGGGATACTGAAAGTCCCCGGGAAGAGTTTGTCCTCAATCTTCAGTAAGCATTCAGTCAGATTCAGTCCCTCAAACAGTTAATCAATCAGTCAATGGCCAATAAGATCAACTTGGGCATTTGATGGAAATGGGAAACAGGTCGGAAGATGCCTCTGTTTTGGTGATGCGGAGCAAGAACTTGCAAGTTTCAAAGTCAAGTTAGCAGCCCTCCCTCCCATTTGGTTCCCCTGGTGCTGGGTCTCCAGAATAGCACTAGGTGGAGCCTCATTACCCTGTTGGCCCCTAGGATGCCTTCAGGGAGGCAAAGGGGGTGCCAGGAACTTCCAATGGCAGGACAGCGGGTGATGTCAGGCATCTGTGAAGCGAAGCCAGCAGGTGTTGGGGCCACTGACGTAACCAGGAAGTAAGTCTCTGGGACATGAGCTGAAGGGGTTAAAAAAAAGATAAAACAGTATTGAGCTGAGACGTCAAAGGCATTTGAACCACAGTGACCCTATCTTGAATAAGGGCTGGGTAAACTGAGCTGCACCCCCCTTGGGCTACATCCCTAGGAGGTTAGACATTCCTAGTGACAGGATGTTTATGGTTAAGGGAACAGGTTAATAATGTTTACTGAACAGATCCAGGAGTTAACAGACTCAGGATATGACCTGATGTCCTGATATCTTATGAGCAAAAGCATTCTTAATTTAAGAATAAGTTTTGCTTTAAAAATAATGAAAGCTCATACCCTGCGGAATCAGGTGTTATGCTAATCTTATATTCCCTTCTTTACAGGTCCTGGGTCATGACCCTGGTCACTAGATGGAGAATGTTTCTAGCATCAATGACAACTGAGTTTTATTTTCTTATCTTATTCAGTTGCTCACAGTTGTGTTGCATTTTTATTTAGTTCCTATTTTGAGCTTGATTTTCTTGCAAAGGTTCTTTAATTTTATATGTTTTCTAGTTATCTTTTTTTACTATTGTCAAAAATAATGTCAGTTTTACACTGTGTCTCTGACGTCATCCATCCCGTTTTTCTAAAAGACTTATTGTGAGCACAATGGCGGCACTTCTAGTTTAGATGGGTAGCTTTCTGGATTAACTGCAGCACTTTTGCTCTGCAGTTTCCTCATGAGATTAGATTCATTCTTCTTGAACTTGCTATCTTTCTCTTTCCTGATATTATCCTTCTTCAACTGGAGTAAATCCTCAAATAACTTTCTAAGAAAAAGCATGGGCACTTTTTGAGTTTTTGCATTTCGGAATCTATATTTATTTTCCTTGACGCTGAGTTGGTAAGTTGATTGGATTTAGAATTCTAGACTCAAAAGAAAATATCAGGAGTTGCTGCTGCAAAGTGTAATGCTGGTCTCATTAGTATGCTTTAGAAGAAATCTGCTCTCTTCTCTAGCAGCTGTTAGACTCTGGATTCTTGGTGTGCTAAAATTGTACAAGATATCTTAAATGAGCTATTTTTTTATTCATTCATTTTTATGCTGCTTAGTAGATTCCTTTAGGCTTTTGATTTATCAGTTATGGTCTCAGCAGAAAACAGATATCTACTCAATGTAGGATAATTTGTAAAGAATTTATTTATGTTAACATTTGTATGGCATACTGTTGTATGCATATTCTTAACACTGCTTCACTGATGATAATCATTTGGATCATCTCCAAAGTTATGATAAGAAATCTTTGATAATTATCCTTGAGTACTGACTTTTTTTTTTAACATTTGTATGATTAACATTTTAAAAATAATTTTTGTGTATATTTAAATCCTTTTGAATATCTATATGTACCTCAAAACTTCGTGTTGAAAGATACTTAAATTTGCGAAGTGTGAGCAGAAGTGGGAGACCGGAGAGGCTAGTGCAGGTCCCGGGGGTATGATAGCCCAGCTCCATTAACACCCCTAGACCGCAGAGAAGCCACCCCGGGAAGCTTGGAGAGGGGCTTGACCCGCCAGCTGCAAGCCTGCAGGGAGGGGCTGCAGAAAGAACCCCGACCTCTGGCCCCGCCCCTTCTGTGGCAGCCGCCGCCCATTGGCTAAGCCCAGCTGGATGCCGGAGGGCAAAGAGCGGAAGTGCATGTGCGCCTGCTTCCGGGGCCCTGAGCGAGTGCAGAAGCAGAGAAGGGTAGAGAATGGGACTGACGGGGCGAGCGGGAGCTAGCCAGCCTGGAAACAAGTTCTGAGCTGTGCCACAGAGATGGCCATTTTTCGTTCAGTTTTTGCCTCTTGGTTTTCCATTTGTTTCTGTTTCTGGAATCAGTTGAATGTTGAAGCCCTTGATGTCTCTTGTACTTTCCTTCTGTTTGTCTTTTTGCTCCCTGTTTTGGAAAATTTCCCAACCTTCTATTAAATTCTTTTTTTTTCGTCCCCCAAGACAGCATTTCACTGTTAGATCCAGGCTGGAGTGCAGTGGCACGATCTCGGCTCACTGTAACTTTCGTCCCCCAGGTTCAAGCGATTCTCCCGCCTCAGCCTCCGAAGTAGCTGGAATTACAGGCTCCCGTCAGTACAACTGGCTAATTTTTGTATTTTTAGTAGAGATCGGGTTTTGCTATGTTGGCCAGGCTGGTCTCGAACTCCTGAGCTCAGGCTATCCACCCTCCTCGGCCTCCCAAAGTGCTAGGATTATAGGTGTGAGGCACAGCGCCGGGTGTATTAAATTCTTTAATTTACGAAAACGTGTTTTACTTCAGAGTTCTTAGTCTCTGTTCTTTTTTCATTGCAAACTATTCTTTTTTTTTAAAAAAAAAAAAAAGGAAATAATTAGTTTTGCACTTACTGACATAACCTACTATATGCCGGGTACTGTTTTAAGCCCTAGAGCTCTGACAGGAGGCAAATCCACTGCTCTCATGGAGCTGAGATGCCATCTGTGGGCTGACCCATAGCAAATGAACATGTAAGTCAGTGCTCAGCATATCACCATGTAGTGCTGAGTTCGTGGGGACAAAAGGCAGATAACGTGGCTCAGGAATGGCAGGACTGATGGGCAGATTAGGGAAGGGTTGCTATTTTATAAAGTGCAGGCAGGAAAGGCCTTGCTGATATGGTGACTTTGGAATGTAGATCTGAAGGAAGGGAAGGAGTGAGCCATGCTGATATGTTTGATGGATACAGTAATTTGTCAAATCACAAATCACTTTGAAGAGTCTCAAGGGTCTTTTGTTTTGTTTTGATCTTCCCTGACCTATCACATCCCCCACACCTCTCTCAAAGGTCAGTTGAATTGTCAGTTTCTCTTATCTGTCCCATTTCTTTCATTCTGATGGTTTTCTTTTGCATACTACATGATCCTATAGTCTAGTTATTTTAAGGATGGCAGGGTGAGTTTATATATATCAAGACATCAGGTGTAGGTTTCCTCTGCTGTTGTGCGTGGAGAGCTAACTCCTGAATATGGAACCCCTGAAGAGTCTTGGGTATATGGGGAGGCCCGTTCCTGGACAGGACTTACCTAAGTGTCAATGAATAGGTGGCTGGCTTTTGGGAAAAGGCTTAATACTTCTGTGTGTATAACCATTTACCATCCATCCATCCATCCATCCATCCATCCATCCTTCCATCCTTCCTTCCTTCTTTTCTCCCACCCATATAATCAATTTATCTTTCCTGGAGATAAGTCTGAGATGTGGAGCTCTGTGTTCATCAAAATAAACTTTCAGTACCTTTTTCCTCCCACCTTGTTTTTTGGCTCCTCTTCCACCTCTACCCACTCTCTGCCATCTACGAGTCTATAGCTTCTCTTAGGTTCTGTGCACAATAGTGTGTCTTCCCCTTCCAAGGCATGGTGTGAAATTTGAAGCCAGGTCTCTTGGATACCCATCCTGACTTCCACACTTACCAGCCTTAGGATCTTGGGAAAGTCATGTAATCTCTCTGTGCCTCAGCCTCCTCCACTACAAATGGAAATGATGACTGCACGGATCTCAGGGTGTTGTGAGCCTAGGCGTAAGAATGTGAGTCGAGGATTTATCACTGGGCTGGGCACCTGATCCTCACTCGGTGCATGTTACCTGCTATCATGGTCCTCCAATCATCATTATTAGTGCAGTTATTCTTCTTATCCTCTGCTACACCCCTTTTCAGTACAAGTTTAGCTATAATGTTCTATTACTTTTTAAGCTTCCTAGGATTTGTTGCAATCTCTCATTTGTCAATGACCTCTTCTTTTTCTCTTTACCATTATGTTTATTCCTCTGTTCCTTTCTTTTGATTTTTTATTTTCTTTGTTTCTTCCTCTCTGTCTCTGGTAATAATTTTACTCTCATTTTATTGGTGTCTCACTGGGGAGGAGACACAAAAGTGAGTGCTTGATCTTTTCTTCTATTTTTTGAGAGTTCCAAACCACCTAACATGTCTGGGTCCATTCTATTTAAAATAGTAGCTTTGTGGTGGATAATGGAGAATAGCAGCTTCTTTGTGGTGGATGATGGAGACAGCACTGAACTCCTTCACTTCCAGCTCAGCTGTTATGTGAGCGCTCTCTGCTCTGCTGGTTAGGGCTCTGTGAAGGCTGTCTTCTTGCATCCGCTGTCTCTTCAGGGCCTGAAGATCATACAAACTTATTTTCATCTCTCTCTCAGGGACTCCAGAGTGTGTCACACAGCGCAACCTATTCATTACTAAATGGAAGAGTAAATTACAATATTAACTGACCCTCCACAAGCACTGTGTCTGTACTAACAGGAACAGCAGGTAACAGGCGATGGTTTGCTGGATTTGTGGTGATCTCAGGTGCATATCAAAGACTTGCTTTTCCAGGGGTGGAGAACTGTCTTGTGGCAAGTCAGGGCCACTGAGCCTCTCCTTATTCCACAACTTTTAGCTAAAAAATGGGAACAACCACTCTTGCTACTGGTGTGCAAAGTATGTGTGAGGTTTAATGAAAGAGAAGCAAGCTTTCTTTTCAAGGGTGCTCAGCGTTATGCCACAGCCATGCTGGAAGTAAAAACACATGAATGAAACTCAGCCTATTTCTGAAGACTGAGCCTTCGTCCTCCACAACCCTTCATGGTGACTGTCCATAAGAAGCAAAACCAACCTGGTGTTTTCTCATTCATCTTTGAAATGATTTCTCTGCTAAGGGTCAACAAGGAGCTAAATGAGAGGAAAGACAAGAAGGACAACAAAAATAAATTAATAAACTACATAATTAAAAACTAAAGAAAATACACCAGTGGCTTCTGAAGAACCAGAGTAGCAGTGGGAGGACAGTGTCACCTCCCCAGCTGCCTCTGTCCCTCATCCTCCCCTAGAGACCCTGCCTTCACATGGGCTCCCCGTGGAGGTGGTTCTTTGAGCTCTCCCCATGGTGAGGGTGAGTTTGCCCCAGTCCATGGCCCTCACTCATGCACCAGCAGTGAGTTGTCCAGGCGCATGTTTGTCCTTGGACTCCTGTGCAGGATACTTATATTGCTGAAGTTTTTATTGCTCAGTCATGCATTTATTTTGCGGAGATGATCTTCTTCCATGAATCTGATGGTTACTGGGGAAAGATGGCACTTGAAAGATGGAAGTCTTCACTGAGTCTCCCTGAATAGTAGGAAAAACAAAACAACTGGCTGTTTTCTTCTGCTGTACTCTTAACACAGGTCACTTCTGGTCACCAAAATGGGTGGGTATTTTTTTCTTCACACAAAGCAATTCTTCAGTGGACACCCACTAGATGTCCTACAGTTCAGTTCAACTCTGACACTAACCAGAGTTCCCACAAACCCCACAGGTTAAGGAGTCACCTAAGACCGCTCCCACTTCAGACACCAATAACAAGTCCCAGACTGTGCCCTGTAATTCTGACCAACCAGCTATAAATCAGGGTCTCCATGACCCCGTCCTTGGATAATTTGATAGGACCGCTCACAGAACTTGGGAAATGCTTACTTTAACCAGTTTATGATACAAAAAAATGGATACAGATGAACAGTCGGATGGAAGAAAGGCACAGGGCAGGGTTTGTGGGAAGGGGTGCAGAGCTCCCATTCCCCTCTGAGTGTGCCATCCTCCAGGTATCCCTATGTCTTCGTCAACCTGTCATCTCTCCCAACCCCATAGTTTTGAGATTTTAATGGAGGCTGCATCATGAGGACATGATGGGTTACTAACTCCATTTCTCGCTTCTTTCCCTCACTGAAAAATGGGAGTTGGGGCTGAAAGTCCCAAGCTTCTAATCATGCGTTGGCATTTCTGGTGACCAGCCCCCATCCAGAAGCCCACCAACAATTGCCTCAGTAGAAAAAAAAAAGATGCTCCTATCACCCAGGAAATTACAAAGATCTTAGGAACGCTGTGTCAGAAACCAGATTCAAGACCAAATGTTACAACAAAAGATGTTCCTAACTCGCCTGTTGCTTAAGAAAATTCCAAGGGTTTTAAAAGCTCAGTGCCAGGAACCAGAGATGGAGACCTAAGTATAAATATAAATATGGTTTTTATTATTTCGCATCCCCTGTCAGATAAATCATAAAGCAGAAAGGAGTGTGTGCATATGCTTTGTATTTGTTGCCTATTCTTGGATCACGACATGCCCCAAAACTTTGTAGCTTAAAATAACAATGACCATTTATTGCCTCTCTTCACTTCTGTGGTCAGAAATTCAGGAGTAACTTGGCTAGAACATTCTGAATCATGCCTTCTCTTCAGGTGGAACCCACCTCTGGCCTTCTTTTCAGAAAGAACACACCCACACACCTTCTCTTCAGGTCTTTTTACATTTTTCTTTTTTGACAATGGTTACTTTTCTTTAAAATAGACGACTGCTCTCCACTGCTTACTGTAATCGCATGTGCCCTATCATTTCTCCATCTCACTGGGGTATCAACCTCAGTACATGACTTGGAACCTGATACTGCTTATCCCACTGTAATTAATAGACGACTTTAAGCAGCTCACTGGAGGGGTGCCGGCTTTTTCCTTTCTAAAATTATGATGAAAATGCCCATTCTGGGCCAGGCATTGTGGTTCACACCTATAATCCCAGCATTTTGGGAGGCCAAGGCAGGAGAATCACTTGAGCCCAGGAGTTCAAGACCACCAGCCTGGGCAAAGTGGTGAAACCCCCATCGCTACAAAAAGTACCAAAGTTAGCCAGGCATGGTGGCTGATGCCTGTAGTCCCAGCTACTTGGGAGACTGAGGTTGCAGAATCACTTGAGCCTAGTGGTTGTAGTGAGGTATGAATACAACACTGCACTCCAGCATGGGTGACAGAGGGAGATGCTGTCAAAAAAAAAAAAATGCCTATTCTGGGCATCTGGCTGGAAAGACCTGTGACATCTTAGGACCCAGGGGAGAAGAGAAATACCACATGTGAATAACTACCCTTAACACATCTCAGCCAGGGGCCCACAATGGACAAGGCATTGGTTGCAGGTGCTATCTAGAATTCAGCTATTTGGAAAATAGGGAATCAGGCCATCCACAGGAAGCCTACCTTCCTCTGGATTGGCTGCAATACCTGGGCCTAGCCTCCCCAGAACTGGCCGCAATATCTGGGCCTTGAGCATTTTGCAGCCCCACTCTCTGACCCCTTGCAACTCTGTAGGCCCCTCCCGAGCAATTTGTGCTGATCTGACTTGGGCCAGAGCCCATGGCTGCAGGATGAGGACTGAGGTTGGGAGGGGAAGGGATTGGAGAAGGAAGAAG
Organism: Plecturocebus donacophilus; assembly: GCA_004027715.1. Classification (NCBI taxonomy): domain Eukaryota; kingdom Metazoa; phylum Chordata; class Mammalia; order Primates; family Pitheciidae; genus Plecturocebus; species Plecturocebus donacophilus. The sequence continues at coordinate 43,831 of PVKP010009554.1, forward strand.
GGATGAAATTCCAGCTGTGAGAGGAGAGGCAAGAGGTGGCAGCATCAGGACATCTGTTGTGGCCAGCCAGGAGATGGGTGACACTTTGCTGGCTGGTCACAGGGAGGAGGCTGGTCCATAGGAGCATGTCTGGAGCTGCACTGAAGAGGATGAGAATGCTGCCGGGGCCACCTTCCCTGAGGGCGGCTTCTGACTGAGGAGGACACTCAAGATCCCAGGCAGCAGGGATGTCAGCCCCTGGCCTTGAGCTGGGTCCCGCTGACTAGTGGAGACCCTTGAGTGAGAGGTGACAGGGGAAGCAGACGAGAGGGCACTCTGCCTGCTCAGACACCTGCCAGGTGGGGTCCTGAGGGGTGTGCAGGGACGAGGCTGGCTGCCCCCTCTCCTGTTTCCTGTCTGGTTGCAGGAGGGCCACATGCCATCAGTCACCAGCTAGGGGTCATGTCTTTGTTGGGACATTCTGAAAAGAGCAGGGTTTCATGGTTCTGTCTGGTCAGAAGCTTCAGTTTCCAATTACTGGGGCTTGATTATCTATTCAGGTAAGAGGGGACCCTTGTTGCACCAGTTTCCATCCTCAGGGCCCCCTGTGATTGTTGGTGTCCTGGGGGGTGGTCACCTTACAAAAGGGATCTCTACGTCTCAGGGCAATTCCCAAGTTGTAAACACAAAGAGCGCTGCCCTGGGAACAGACCATGTGAAGAGGGCCTGGGAGACTGGTTTCTGGTGACTGTGTCTGTGAGTGTTTCCTCCTTTCACAGTAAGTGTCTCTGCGACGTTTTGAGATTTACCATACGTAAAGGTGATAATCTGACGCAGTCACACTCCTTCTCCTCACGTGTCCTGTGTGCGATGTTGATGTGAAAACCTTGCTTCCGCAGTGGTTCCTCGCAGTGTGACTCAGAAATCCTGGCTGGAAGGGTCCACCTCCTGGGCATCGATGCTGCACTCCCACAGCCATAGAGGATATCAGCAGAATGTGACCTTGCCTGACTCTAAGAGATTTCAACCCAAACTAGACACTGGGGAGGAAAAGGCATAGTTCCGAATATTTGTTTCTGTCCTGTTTTGGAAATTTAAAAAATGCACGTTAGGCATACACACATACACATAAGTTATTATCATGCTTTTACTTTATTTATAGACTGGTAAAGAGGACATGTGATAGTTCTTGTTTCTAATTACTTTTCCGTGCAATTTCCATGGAGCATAGTGATTCACATTTATTTGTCTTTATTTATTTTTTGAGATGGAGTCTTGCTCTGTTGCCCAGGCTGGAGTGTAATGGTGCCATCTCGGCTCACTGCAACCTCTGCCTCCTGGAATCAAGTAGTTCTTCTGTCTTGGCCTCCCACATAGCTGGGATTCCAGGTGCCAACCACCACACCTGGCTAATTTTTGTATTTTTAGTGGAGACGGGGTTTCACCATGTTGGCCAAGCTGGTCTTGAACTCCCGACTTCTGGTGATCCACCCACCTCGGCTTCCCAAAGTGCTGGAATTATAGGTGTGAACCACCACACCCAGCCTATTTATCTCTATTTTTAAGTCTTGAAGGATGAACTCTCTTGGAGATGAAGAAAGGTAACTGGAGAGTAGCAGATCTGCCGCCAGGGGCTTCATCACCTCTTCTCACTCCCGTCAGAGTGGCAAGACAGGGTGCGAAGGCTGACCCGGGAACAAGCTCCCCCCAGGGCAGTGGGTTACCGTCCCATTGATTTGGACCTCACCCCAACCCATTCGCTGAAGCCAGAGACTTGCAATTTTCTAACAAACAGAAACAAACCAAAGCCCCAGGCTCAGCAGCACGTTCTCAATCTCGGGAATGTGGGCGTCCTTACTTGCTCTCTCACCTGAGCCTGGCGTGGAGTGCAGGTGATAAGCCATTCCTCCAGAATCCACGGGGAAGCCTGGAGAGCTGGTTGCTTAGGGGTGACCAGGGCCGGTGCCCATCTGCTGCGACTTCTCGAGACAGAGGGGTAAGGGCCTTGGGGACCCTGAGGGAATGGCTGCATGGTTCGAGGCCGGGGCAGGAGCATCCCGGTGTTGGAAGCCAGGTATGGGAGGCAACTGAGAGCGCAGGGTGTGCTGTTCGGTCAGTTTTTATAGCTCATGTTGGGCGAGCCTCCCAGGGCAATTTCATGCTGAGTCTTCCTCACATCAGCAGCGGCCACACAGCCAGCAATCAGTCCCCACCATCCACAGCCTCAGGTCAGTGGTGGCCTCTGAGGAGAAGGCCTGGTGAAGGGCAGCATGCGTGTTTTGTTTGGTGAGCAGGTTGTGCCTCGCTTAGGGTCTCTGCCGGCTCTGGACTCCGTCTCCTTCCAGGCCAGGCGTCTTCAGAGGACAGCTTCTGCGCTTCTCAAAACAAGTTGGTCACCCTCACACCCGAGCCCAGCTTCCGTCACCCTCTGGACTTTTCCGAGCCTCTCTCTGTCTCTCTGTGGAGAGGAGTGAGCAGCTCTGCACCTGAATTCACTGCAATCACTCCGTCTTAAGGTCCAGTCTCTTCATAGCTGGAGCTTCAAGGGATGTAAAATGCTTCCAGCAGACAGGAGCACCCCAAACATAAGTGCCAGATTTCAGTTTGCTAATGGGCTGTGGAAACAGCAAAATGGCATGATCCTCTCCTGAATGTAATTACTTAGACACTAAAAGCTTTTATCCTCTGTTAAACAAAGTAACCCAGACAAGAAAAACAACAGCAAAGAGCAAACCTCCTGTCAGGGTAAGCTGCTCCATTCCCAAGCAGGAGGGCGGCACCCATGCAGAGGGAGGCATTTTGTTGGACTCCGCTGGGGTTAGCCCTGTGGGATCAGCCCTGGGATACAGTACAGGCATCAGCTCCTGCCCAGAGACAATGCTGGGTGCAGGCCGGTGGACAACAGACTCCCAGCCCAGGATTTGCCCTGAGGTGGAGGGAGGAGTGGCTTAAAGAGGTGGAAGAAGGAGGCATCCGCCAGCAGATCAGAAATCTGAGACCTCAGTGCCTCCAGACACCGCTCAGAGGAGGAGCCAATAATGGAGGCAGCCTAATGGGATGACCTGGTCTCTGTAGGAGCAGCAGAACCATGTGCCCTGTGATCTCCTGAGAGCAGGGCTGCCTGCACCTTCCTCAGGATGGAGAGGAGGCGGGGGAACCATCATGGAGTAAGAGAGAAGAAACGGCACGCCTCCCTCAGGGTGGAGGGAAAGAAGAGGGGGAGCTCCACAGCAGAGGAGGAGAGGAGGGTCATACCTCCCCTCGGGATGGAGGGTAAGAGAAGTGGGCATTGCATGGGGAAGACATGCTGGGGTAGGTCACACTAGAAGGGATAGGGTGGCTTAGGTGGAGGGCAGTCAAGAACAGGCACCTGGAGCTGCCTTCAGGTAATGGAGTATCCACTTCCTGCTAGTCCTGCCAAGTGAGGCACAATAGTGCCATGGGTCTCTGTCCAGGTCCAGCTGGGATCCCCACCCTACCTCTTTCTGGCTCTGTGATTGTGGTCAGTGGCAGAGTTGCCCTCTGCCTCTGTCTTCTCATCTGCAAATTGGGGTTTTGTAGTAATGACCCTACTTGAATGTGTCTGCTGGAATCCTTCACGCGAAAGTCTGCGAGGATGCCTGGCCTGGGGGTGGCATTCCATCAGCAGGCTCCTCATGTCACTTCCATTGCTGTCACTACAGCTTCTGCAGGTGTGTTCACGTGCCGTCCTACTATCCACACCCACGTGTTAAACAAAACTTGTCTACAGCAATGGCTCCCAAACTTGTTGGTACATTAGAATCTCCTGGGAACCTTGTGAAAATTCCAAAGCCTAGCCATGCCCCACACCAGTAAAATTCTGATCTCAGGTGGAGACTCAGTTTTCAGTGTGTTTTGAAGCTACCCTAGTGATTCCAATGCACAAGCACGTTTGGGAACTACTGGCCTAGACAGTGTATTAGAGCAGAGAAAAGTCAGTCACTGGTACATACTCAGGTATTTGTAAAGACTGTCTTTTTCTGGTAACCTGTTAACTCCATTTCTCAATATTCTTTATGACATTGGAGACCACCAACCCAATGGCCAGACACCATTGCATGGACACAGCTAAAACTCAGGTTCTGACTAAATCCGAGCAGGGTCCATGACCATATTACATCATCTTAACTTGGAACGAGCAATGTTGTTCTCGTCCTTCTCAATGTCTTCTTCCCTGATCAAGCCATTCTCTGGGGACTTTGGTTCTAGCTGGATCCAAGGATCACATAATCTCCTATGACTGTGCCTTTCCTACTAATGTTTCAAGCTCCCTTTGAAAATAGGAGATTCAAAGGAGAACAAAAGATTTCAAAATGGATTTGCCAAGACCCAATAAGGGGCTATTTTTGTCCATTAATTCTAAATGCCTTTCTTCCTGCTGCGGGAGGGAATTCATCATCTTTGGCAGCATAGCTGTGCTATTCTCCCACACAATTCATTACTCTCCCTACTTGCCCAGGCATTTCTGGTTTTTCTTCCAAATGGCTGTACCTCTTTCTCTATCAAGGCCGATTGCTTCCCTCTGGCTATTCTGCCACATATTTATCCACATCAAATCTTCTCTCTTTTGCTCCTGTCCATTTCAGAAATTTAGATTTATCTATTCTGTGACTGAGTGAGAAATTTCCCGTGTCAGAATTGTTTGAAATTGTTTGTGGTGGGAGTTTAGAAATGATAGAATGCTGCAGTATCCTGCCTGCCTTCAGTGGTGAGGCTGTGAATGTCCCAAGGGAAGGCCCTGAGCTGTGCTGGATGCCACTGCAGGCAGCTACAGACTCTCCCAGCATGCCCTTGGCATGAAATAGACACAGACTGGATTTTATGTTCCAGCATTGATATCCATAAACATTTTGGGATCAGGCTTATTCTAATGTTTTATCCTGCTCCCATCCAAGTTTCTTCTTCATTTTTTTTTCTTCCAAGGCAGAGTCTCACTCTGTCACCCAGGGTAGAGTGCAGTGGTGTGATCTCGGCTCACTGCAATTTCTGCCTCCCAGGTTCAAGGGATTCTCATGTATCAGCCTCCAGAGTAGCTGGGACTACAGGCCTGCACCACCGTGCCTGTTTCATTTTTGTATATTAGTAGAGATGAGGTTTCACCGTGTTGGCCAGACTGATCTCGAACTCCTGGTCTCAAGTGATCTGCCCTCCTGGGCCTTTCAAATTGCTGGGATTACAGGTGTGAGCCACAGTGCCAGGAAAGTTTCTTATTTTTTATCTTAAATGACACACATGGACATCACTTTAATTTTTAAAACAGTATACTCATGGTTTTCTTCCAGGGATGCTGTATCTGTCTTGTTTCTTGTCTAGTCTCAAGCCTTTGTAGATGAGCCCTCGAGGAGCACTGGTCTTCCCTGTGCTTTTTTATCTTGCGGTGAATGTACTTGTTGTATGGACACCACTGTTGCTTTTTGCCCTTTCCTTGACATTTCTCTTCTTTTACATTTCAGGCAAGTGAAGCTATTACTGGTTTTATTCACGTCAGTCTCATCAGCATCATGGGCTGAAGGGCTTGCATATATTCCCTCTCAGCTTCAGACGCTGAGAAGCTATTGCTTTGCCCTCTAGGTAGGTGGAATGGGTGTTTCCTTTCCTTCTCTGTTTGTGCCTTAATCACATGCTTTGTCTCACCTGCTGCTTGGATCTTGTGCATGTGTGTGTGCTCCAGCAAAACTTTATTTACAAAATTAGGAAGTGGCCCAAATTTGGCCCACAGACCATAGTGTGCCAACTCCTGCAGTCGACCTGTGACATGTTCACTGCTGTGCTCCAGATACACCTAGAAGCAAGCAATCTCAACATGATGTTTGTTGAGAAACAAGATGCTCTATAAATACAAGTTGAAAGAATAAGAAACTAAATGAATAAAAAGAGAGCAACACACAGAGATAGAAATTCAGCTCACCAGTAAACATACACAATTGTTCAAGCTCACATAATGAGAGGTAGGTTAAAATTATGACATAATTTGCTTACTCTCAGATTCACAAGGTTGATTTTTTTTCTTGTTATTCTTTAATTTTTATTTTAAGTTCTGGGGTATATGTGCAGGTTTTTTATGTAGGTGAAGTTGTATCATTGGGGTTTGCTGTACAGATTATTTTTTCACCCAGGTATTAAGCGTAGCATCCATTAGTTATTTTTCCTAATCCTCTCCCTCCTCCCACCTTCCACCCTCCAGTAGGTCTTGGTGTGTGTCGTTCCCCTCTATGTGTCCCTGTGTTCTCATCATTTGACTCCCTCTTATAAAGGAGAACATGTGGTGGTTGATTTTCTATTCCTTCATTAGTTTGCTAAGGATGATGACCTCCAGCTCCAACTATGTTTCTGCAAAGGACATGATCTCGTTCCTTTTTTATGGCTGCATAGTATTCTATGGTATATATGTACCACATTTTCTTTATCCAGGCTACCATTCATGGGCATTTAGATTGATTCTATGTCTTTGCTATTGTGAACAGTGCTGCAACTAATAAATGCATGCATGTGTCTTTATGATAGAATGATTTATATTCCTTTGGGTATACATCCGGCAATGGAATTGATGGGTCAAATGGTATTTCTGTTTTTAGGTCTTTGAGGAATCACCACACTGTCTTCCACAATGGCTGAACTAATTTACACTCCCACTAACAGTGCATAAGTGTTTCTTTTCCTCCACAACCTTACCAGCATCTGTTGTTTTTTGACTTTTTAATAATTGCCATTCTGACTGGTGTGAGATGGCATCTCATTGTGGTTTTGATTTGCATTTCTCTAATGATCAGTAATGCTGAGCTTTTTAAAATATGATTGTCAGCTCCATGTACCTTTCTGTCTTTCTGCCCATGGACTTAAGAGACCATGTGCTTCATCACACTCCAGAAAAGCAACAGCCATTATTATAAGATACATTCTTTGTTCTTAAAGGTTGAGGGAGGGGTGGGGCCGGAGCAGCGGGGAGCAATGTCCCTGTTGCACAATAAAAGGAGACCCCAATAAGCATAATCATGCCCTCTCAGGGAGAGGAAAGTGACGCCAAGAATGCCAACCATGGTTTTTCAAGAATTCCCCTTTAGTTCTCTCCACATCAAAGGAAGCACAAGCAACTCCCTGTTGCTCCCCAAAGCTGCACAGCCCCAACTCCCAACCTAGATGGTTTGTTTCTCCCTCCAGGAAATTGAGGGGTCGGTTGCTGAATGAGACCACTTGAAGCTGTGGCCAGCTCCAGATCTCTGAGATCCAGCTCTCTCTGATGCTTCCAAGTGCAGCCACTGGGTTTGAACAATGAGAACTTTCTGTTTCCACGCTCTGCCAGCTCACTAGCTGACACCTGTCATGTCAGAGCCCTCACTTCTCTCTGTCCAGCTCTCACAGGCTCCCTGTGCTACAAGACACGGATCCCTGTCCCTGCTCTGCTCTGCTCTGCTTCTCTTAATGGTGTTGGCTGTTGCTACCAGGTGACACAGCAATATTTCACCGCAGCTGTGGCGGGAAGCCATATGTCGCTCTCTGTGGCTTTGGCTCTCAGGTAGCCTGCTTACATTTTATCCTCTTAGTTACTGGGTGCATCATAAACGTCAGGTAAATTTATAACATTAAAATCACAAACATAACCATGCTAATACATCTATGCCATATCATTTTCTTCTTACTACTTACCTACTGATTCCTTACTATATATTGATTGTGTATCTATCATTAATATGCTAGATTTACTAAAATAAGGTGACTTTGATGTTGAAGGAAAATGATACTATAAATACATCCCCTAGAATTTGTTAGTTTAGGTCCAGCGGGGATGACCATAGCCAAAATGCTTATATGAGAACTAACCTTAAATGTGGCAACGGAATAATTCAAAACTAGAACACATCTCAACTAATGGTGTAAATAAAGGGAAGCAGAGGCATGGATAATCCAAAGCAATGAATATTATAAAAAGGTTTTATGCTTTGGATTAAAGTATTTATTTTGCAACTCGTGTATCTTTCATGCTGTTCTATTTAAAGTGGCTTATTGATTGATTCCACAGTGACCAAAGATTCCAGAGGCAGAAATAGGCCAGGCTAGAGTTTGTTTTATGACTCACCTGCAGAATAAACAGTGCATGCAGAGCAGATGACAGCCACACGTAGCAGCACACATGGACACCGTGGTGGTCTCATGCTAGAATCCATTCGTGTTCAGAACCACATATACTCCATCCCACCCTGTGCTGCACATCCATGGAATATTCTGTTGGTCCTGGAACATGGATACACATGATGGGGACAAGGGCTCAAAATGTGCTTGTGTCCTGGTGCTGGCTCCCTGGCAATTCTGTCGTCACCATGAGAAGATCATGCTTGGTTGGCCTATGACCCATGAAAAAGAACAGGGATGTAAAGCAGATACTCTTCCTGCCATGGGGACATGCAATCTTGATGAGTGGGGTTCTGGGGACAGGAAGACCTCAGCAAACATGTGAGGCAGTGCCACTGGGCACACAGGGAGCAAGCAGGCATCATCTCTGCTCCACCTATGGGCAGTGGAGACTTGAGCCAATTATTTGAAATCTCTAAGCCCCAATTTTCTCACCCATAAAATAGCAATAATTATACTAATCTTGCAGGGATTTACTGAGAATTAAATGAGCCAAAGTATAAAACACTCAGCACAATTCCTGGCTCTTAGAAAATACTCAGCACGGTGGCTGGCAAAAAATTACAGCAGAACATGGGAAGCACTGCTGGAGGAAGATGCTGTGGGCTGAGTTTGGCCCCTGCACACTTTCTGGAAACGACGAAGACTGTGGTACCTGGACTAGCTAAGGTTTGAGGAGTTACAGGTATTTATGTCAAAACACCTTCTTGTTTTCTGTGAATTGTGAGTCCCCAAAGGTGTTTTTGCAATTCTATCTACAGCATGTATCATTGAACCCACAAATAGTTGTCAACGTAGGTGAATTTCGTAATTAGTTTTGAATCCTACACATGTAATATTTTGTAACAGGAGTGTAAACCCAGCAAGTGTTGGCTAGCACTGTTATGTGATGCATAGCTAGCCCTGGGATAATACTAAGATTTAGCCCAGCCCTGCCTCTCAGAAAGAAATAAAAATTAATGTTTATAGAGTAGCTATAGTTTACATAAAATTATAGATTTATAGTTGGTCAGATACAAAATGGGGAAAGGAGATAAACATAAAGCAGTCAATCCATGGGCTGTATCGCATTTTAAAATTTATTTTTAATTGACAAATGATAATGTTCATTTATTGGGTACACTGTGATGTTGTGATCTGTCTATACATCATAGAAAGAATTAATCCAGCTAATTAACATCCATCACTTCACCAACTTATCTTTTTTGTGTGGTGAGAACATTAGAAATCTATTCTTTTAGTAATTTTGAAATGCACAATACATTATTAACTGTGGTCAAGATGCAGTGCCCTCAATCAGGAAAAGGTATTCTTCCAGCCTGATGGAAATTTGTACTTTTTGAACATCTCTTCTTTCTCATCCCTTCCCTCCAGCCTCTGGTAACCACCTTTCTACTCTCTTTTTATGAGATCAACTTTTAAAGATTCCACATCTGAGTGAGATCATACAGTAGTTTTCTTTCTGTTTCTGGCTCATCACATCTAGCATAATGTCCTTCAGTTCCATCTGTGCTGTTGCATATGGCAAACTTTCCTCTTTTTAGCATTTCAGTGTGTATTCTCTTTATCCATTCATTCATTAATGACACTTAGGTTGATGCCATTTACTACTGTGAATAGTGCTGAAATGAGTATGGGAAAGTGGATATATCTTTGACATACTGATATTAGTTCTTTTGGATGTATACCCAGAAGTGGGTTTGCTGGATACTATGATATTTTATTTTCAGTTTTTTGAGGAACCTCCATACTGTTTTTCAAAAAGGCCGCACTAATTTACATGCTCGCCAACGAGAGTTCCCTCTCTCCACATCACCAACAGTCCATGTTATCATTAGTCTTTTTGATAATAGCGGTCCTAACAGGTGTGAGATGATATCACTGAGGTGTTGTTTTACATTTCTCTAATAATTAGTGATGTAGGGCATTCCTCACATACTTCTTGAGCACTTGTATCTCTTCATTTGAGAAATGTTTGAGTTATTTGAGTTCTTCATATGTTTTGGATATTAATCGTTTATCAGATGCATGGTTAACAAATATTTTCTCCCTGTCTGTGGGTTGTCTCTTCACTCTGTTGTTTCCTTTGCTGTGCAGAAGGTTTTTAGTTGGGTGCGATCCCATTTGTCTATTTTTGCTTTTGTTGACTGATGCTTTTAGAGTCCTGGCCAAAAGATCACTGCCCAGAACAATGTTATGGAGCATGTCCCTACATTTTCTTATAGCAGCTTTATTGCTTCAGGCCTTATATTTAAGGTTTTTTATCCACTTTGAGTTGATTCTATATATGTTGTGAGATACGGACCAAATTTCACCCTCCTGCATGTTGATACCCAGTTTCCCCAACACCATTTATTGAAGAGACGGTCTTCTCTCTATTGTGTTTCTTGGCACCTTTGTTGAAAATCAACTGACTGTAAATATTTGGGCTTATTTCTGGGCTCTCTATCCTGTTGCATTTGTCAGTGTGTCTGTTTTTATGCCAATACCGTGTTGTTTTTACTATGATAGCTTTACAGTAGCTTTTGAAATCAGGGGTTGTGATACTTCTGGCTTTGTTTTTTGTTTTTGTTTGTTTGTTTTTGCTCAAGATTGCCTTGGATCTTTAGAGTCTTTTTTGGTTTCACACAAATTTTAGAATTGCCTTTTCTATTTCTGTGAATAACAACATTGGAATTTTGATGATAGGTATGACATTGAATCTGTAGATTGCTTTGAGTAGTATGAACATTTTAACAATATTAATTTTTCCAATCTTAGAACTTGAGCTATTTTTCCATTTATTTATGTGTTCTTCAATTTCTATCACCAATATTGTGCAGTTTTTAGTGTACAGATATTTCACCTTCTTGTTTAATTTACTTCCAAGTATTTTATTTTTCTTATTTTCTTATGTTATTGTAAATGGGAGATTTTAAAGTTTCTCTTTATGGATAGTTTATTGTTAGTGTGTAAGTAAGCTGACTTTTGTATGTTTATTTTGTAAGCTGAAGGTTTACTGACTATCAATTTTAACAATTTTTGAGGGAGTGCTTAGGATTTTCTGTACTATAATTTAGATTATATTTATATATTATGTATAAATCTATATAATATAGAAATATATATAGATTATATTTATATATAATTTAGATTTATATTAAATATATAATACATGATTTAAAATTTCATATTTAATAAGATTAAATATAAAACAAAATTTCATAGTTAATATGATTTTATTGTATATAAAATTGTAATATGTCATAATTTATATTATAAATCATATATAATATATAATATTTTTGTTATATATTTTATATAATAAAATTTATATTATAATTTATATTATAAATTTTATATTTAATATATAAAATTTTTGTGCTATTCATTTTATATACAATAAAATTATATATAATTTTATATACAATAGTTATATATAATTTATTATTCATATATTATATAATTATATATAAATTATATATAATCTATATTATAATATAAAAATGGTCTTGTTAGTAATAAACATTATAATAGTCTTTAGAATTTTCTATATTACCTATAATGTATATTTAACTATATTCTATATATTTTCTTTATTATAATATAGAAAATAATACCATGTTATCAGCAAACAGAAACAAGAATGCCTTGTTTAGTTTTCTTGCCCAGCTACTCTGGCTAAGACTTCCAGAACTGTGTTGAATAGAGGTGGCAAGAGTGGGCCTCCCTGCTTTGTTCCTAATCTTAGAGGGAAAGCTTTAAGCTTTTTACCATTGAGTACAATGTTAGCTGTAAGGTTGCCCTATATGGCCTATATTATATTTAGATATATTCCTTATAAAACTATTTTGTTGAGAGTTTTTAAAATCATGAACAGATGTTAAATATTGTCAAATGCTTTTTCTGCATCTATTGAAATGATCATGTTGTTTTTGTCCTTCATTTTGTTAATGTGATATATTGTATTTATTAATCTACATATGGTGAACCATTCTTGAATCCCTTGGCTAAATATCACTTGATCATGGTGAATGAACATTTTAATGTGCCATTGTATTTGCTATGCTAGTACTTTTTAGAGAATGTTTGTATCTATGTTCATAACAGATATTGGCTGGTAGTTTTCTTTTTTTATAGTGTCCTTGCCTGGCTTTGGAGTTTGAAAGTATTTCCTCCTCAATTATTTGAAGAGTTTGAGAAGGGTTGGCATTAGGCCTTTAAAAAATGTTTGGTAGAACTCAACAGTGTAGGATTCAGGTTGTGAACTTTTCTCTGATAGGAGACTTTATTACTAATTCAATCTCCTTACTCACTATTGTTCTGTTCAGATTTTCTGCTTCTTCCTGAGCGAGTCTTGGTAGGTTGCATGTTTCTAGGAATGTATCAATTTCTTCTAGCTTATACAATTTGTAGGTGCATGGTTGTTCACAGGAGTCTCTTATGATCCTTTATATTTCTGTGGTGTTGATTGTAATGTCTCCCCTTTCATTTCTGATTTTATTTATTTGAGTCTTTGCTCTTTTTTCTTTATTAGTATAATTGTCAATTTTGTTTATCTTAAAAAAACCCAACATTTAGTTATGCTGATGCTTTCTGTTATTTTTCTGGTTTCTATTTTATTTATTTCTGCTCTAATCTTTGTTATTTCCTTTATTTGGCTAAGTCTGAGCTAATTTTGTCCTCCTGTTTCTAGTTCTTTGAGGTGGAACGTTAGGTTTTTTGAGATTTTTCACCTCTTTTGACTTAGGTGTTTATTGCTATAAAGTTTCCTCTCAGGACTGCTTTACTGCATTCCACAAATTTTGATATGCCTCCATTTCCATTTGTTTCGATATATTCTTTAATTTCTCTTTTAATTTCTTTTATGATTCACTGGTTATTCAGAAACAATTTGTTCAATTTCCACATATTTGTGAGTTTTCCAACATTCTTTCTGGTTTTGATTTCTAGTTTTATGTAATTGTTCTTGATATGATTTCAGTCTTAAATTTATTAAGTCTTGTTTTGTGGCTTAACATATGATCTTTCTTGGAGAATATTTCATGTGCACTTGAGAAGGATGTGTATTCTGCTGCTGTTGGATGAAATGTGCTGCATATTTCATTTAGGTCCATTTGGTCTAAAGCATAGTCCAGTCTAATGGTTTCTTATTGATTTTCTGTCTAGATGATTTGTTTAATATTGAAGTTGAGGTATTGAAGTCTTCTATTATTATTGTATTATAGTTTCTTTCTCTCTTCAGATCTATTAATATTGTTTTATTTATTTAGATACTCTGATTTTAGGTGCATATATATTTACAATTGTTGCAGCTTCTTAATAAATTGACCTATTATTATATGATGACCTTCTTTGCTTATTTTTATGGTTTTTGACTTAAAATCTTTTTACTCTGATATAAGCATAGCTATTCCTGCTCTCCTTTGGTTTCCATTTGTGTGCAATATTGTTTTCATCCCTTCACATTTAGTCTATTGTGTCCTTAGATATGAAATGAGTCTCTTGTAAGAAGCATACAGTTGGGTCTTAAAAAAAATTATTCAGCCGTTCTATGTCATTTAACTGGAGAATTTAATCTATTTTTCTTCAAAGTAATATTGATGGGTAAGGACTTACTATTGCCATTTGTCAACTGTTTTCTATTAATTCGTAGATCCTTTCTTTCTTTGTCTTTTGCTGTCTTTCTCTGTGGTCAGGTGAATTTCTATAGCAGTATGCTTTGAATCCTTTCTTTACACCATTTGTGGTTTTTCTCTGTGTTACTGTGAGCCTTACATAAAAACATACTAATAACAGGCCAGTTTGGGCTTGGTTATAAATTAACTTTGATCACTTGTTCAAACTATGCTTTTACTCCTTGCCTAATTTGTTTTTAATGGCCTGTTTTGTATCTTTTATAGATTTTTTTCCTTAACAAATTATTGTAGCTGTAGTCATTTTTTATAATTTGTTTTTTTTTGCCTTCATACTAGTTATATGATTAACTTCCACACACCATTATAAGAGTGTTCTGAGTTGAATATATTCTTACTTCTGCAAGAAATTTTATATTTTCACATATTTTCATGTTGCTCTGCTTTTGCTACTCATTTTTCTGTGGATGTCTTTTTAGTTGTCCAGTCTGTGAGAGTCTTTTTTTTTAGACAGAGTATCACTCTGTCACCCAGGCTGTAGTGCAGTGGCATGATCTGTTTACTTTTCCATGCAGTTTCCGTGGAGCATAGTGATTCACATTTATTTGTCTTTATTTATTTATTTCGAGACAGAGTCTTGCTCTGTCATCCAGGCTGGAGTGTTAATAGTGCCCTCTAAACTCACTGCTACCTCTGCTTCCCAGGATCGAGCAATTCTCCTGCCTCAGCCTCCCAAGTAGCTGGGATTACAGGTGCATACCATCATGCCTGGCTAATTTTTGTATTTCTAGTAGAGACAGGGTTTCACTGTCTGGTTGACAGTGAAACTTTTTCACTGTTGGTCAGGTTGGTCTTGAACCCCTGACCTCAAGTGGTTTGCCTGCCTCAGACTCCCAAAGTGTTCGGATTACAGGTATGAGCTATTGTGCAGGGCAGTATGTGAGAGTCTTTCAACTGAATTCCAGATTTCTCTTAGAGGGACTTGGTCCATGTGTGGGTTCATTCAGTGTGTCTGTGGGTGGAGTGATAGTCAGGAGTCTCCTCTTCTGCCTTGTTGCCAAAGTCAACCCCTCATTGGCTATATCCTTAGTGAATACTTCTCACCTGCTTGCATATTTTGAAGCTGCTGCCTTGCTTCATAATGATATTGTAATAATAATAAACACTCTGAGGTTTGGCCTATGGGAAATGGTAAAACATGTTTTAGAGCTGCTTGACCTTTCTGCCACTTTCCCAACTCTTCTTGGCTTATCAATGTTAGGAAGCAGCACAATTTGCAATTAATTCATCAAGTGGTTCATCTTTGTTTATTATACATAAAGCAACTCAATGTGACATACATGAACAGAATCTTCTGATATTTAATGCAAAACATTGCTCTGTAGAATGCAGATTTGACCAGGAGTTGTTCCTTGACCTCAAGGGGTTATCAGATAATTTTGTGTTGCAGGTTGGGCTTCTTAGGAAGCAGCTCTGAGATGGAGATTTGTGTGCAAAAAGTTAATTTGGAAGTTGTTGGGGATTCACACCTGTAGGGGAGGGAAGACAGCAGAGGTGGGCAGAAGAGGGAACTGAGATGTTAAGCAGCCACAGTAGAGACTTTACCTGGTCATGGATCTAAGGGGAGGTCTGGAGCTGAGAAGACATTTTTAGTTTCCATCTACTGGAGTAATGGGTCTGAGCCTTTGTCATTGGCTCCTCCTGGAAATGGAACCTGACCTTGCATGTGGCAGCTTTCTTTAGCCAAATCCTAAAGCATGCCTCCCCTACCATCTGTCAGCATCATGGGACTGAGGTCTGAGCAGTTGACATGCATGAGGAGTATGGGGTCTATCAGAGAAGTTCTAGGGGGCCTCAAACCCAAGAAATAATTTCCTAGAAAAGGCTTGAGGAGGGATAGCTTCTCAGGTGTGTTTAGAAACATGGAAAATATCTTGCACACCATATGCCCTGGGGATGTAGTGTTTAGCTGGAGCTGTCGAAAACTTGAATGCCTATGAGACAAGTTTGGACAAGAGTTAGGAGCAGTTCTGTCTAGTCGGAAAGTGGAGATGGAGAAATAGTGGAAGAGTAAGAGATAGGGAGAGACAGGCTGAGGCCAGACTATGGAGAGGCGTAAGAGATAGGCTTAGCTTCTGGGCTTCCTTCTGAGAACCACAGATGTGTCTCACTGAGAGTGAAGTCATCTGAGCAGGGCTGAGCCTTTGTGAGTCTGGCACTTAAGCGAGTCTGGTGCGTGAGAGGTAGGAAGGCCTATGAACTAGTGGTTCCAGAAACCCAGGTGAAGATACATTTAGTATAATTGAGCTAGACTGGATTGAAAGAGGGATGAGGGTTTCAAACGCCAGACTTGGTGCACAGAAGCTGTTTGTTGCCCAAAGAAGGATTGTTAAAGGTTTTTGGATCTGCAGCACTACAGAAGGCATGACCCAAAATGGCACTGAAGTGTCAACATCTGTCAAGGTAAGATGCTCAGAGAGCACTAGGTGTATTCCAATTTTGGGTAAACACTTTTTAAGCCTCTGCTGAGTGTCAAGTGTAATACATTAAACAATGCATTACAGACCCTGGCCTTGACAACAAATGCCAATTTTAGCATTTTCACTGTATCTTCTTTAGTCATGAGGAGTTATGTACAAAAGAGGTGGGATTACAGGTACATGTTTTTAGTCTAAAACAATTGGTTGTGCAGCATTGCTAGAATGCATAACTAGTAGCTTTTCTTTGAAGACTTTTTTTCCCATTTGAGTCTGAAAGAGAATATGATGAAATCAAATAGGTTGGAAAGATAGGCTTTCCATTCATCTGTAAACTGGTGCAGTCAATATTAATTACCATCATTAACTGGAATTAATCAATTAAATCATTAATTTAATCTCTTGATTCATTGGCAACAAAATGCATAATAATGTATATTTGCCAAAACGATTTGCAATCTCAGTTAAAACAGTAATTAAGCACTTAAATATAAAGGAATTCTATTAATTTGCATTGCTTTTTCTTACCAAAGGAGTTAACTACAAAGAAGAATAATTAGTCAGAGATGGATAATAATGAAAATATGAGTGGCAGTAAGAAAGATGGCCAAGGAAGGATATGACAAAGTCATTGCCAAAAGGCAAGGAGTTGATATGAATGTTTACATAATCTTTTTCACAACAAAACAAGGGTTCTTACAGTCCTTATTTCTTGAGAAAAATAGAATAACTAACAACAATCATTCAAAAGCACTGTTCAAATGCAATTTTCTATTAAATATTTGAAAAAAATAACAAAAACCACTTATTTACAAATCAACACTTTGAGCCAAGGAAAGCTATTGATAGTTGCATTAGTTCATTTTCATACTTCTATGAAGAAATACCTGAGACAGGATAATTTAAAAATTAAAGAAGTTTAATTGATGCATAGCTCTGCATGGCTGAGGAGGCATCAGGAAACTTAAAATCATGTCAGAAGGAAAAGCAAGCATGTCCTTTTCACATGGTAGCAGGAGAGAGAAGTGCTCCTTATGAAACCACCAGATCTCAGGGGAACTCACTCACTATCATGAGAACAGCATGGGGAGACTGTCCGCATGATCTATTCACCTTCCATGAAGTCCCTTCCCCAACATATAGGGATTATGATTCAGATTACTGTTAAAGATGAGGTTTGGGTGGGGACACAGAGTCATATCATATCAGTAGTACTGGAAAAATAAAAAACATTATTTAAATTGCTTTTGCCTGCTCCCACTTTATTATTGTAAGCCAGCCTAGAAGGGAAGTTACTGCCCTGCATGTGAAGGCTGCCTTAGGGCATTTTTTCCTTCCCAGGACCCTTGATCCATAGGGTTCCCTTAACTCATCACAGAAATCCATAATAAACTTGATAAAATATGGAAAAAAATATGGAAACTCATTCTGGGGAGGGATTGAAGCCAGCAGGAACTGGAGAAAATTTATGTCTTACAAGGAAATCTCACTTCTGATAAGAAATCCATGACCCTGCTGGGACAGGTGTGTCACAGGTGGAGAGGAGATGGGTACTTCCAGACACTTTTCTCACCAGGTCAGGTAAAAATGGAAGCTTTGATAAAACACATTTTTATAATATAAACATTACAAACTTTTATACTTCAAAAGATGTAAACCAAATAAATAGAAACGATGGCTTAAATTAACCTGCTCTGTGTAGTAAATATTTTTATCCACCTAACATGTCTTTTAGCTTGCCTGTGAGGTGGGCACGCTTCCACCTTCAACCTAAACATGAGAAACTGAGGTCCAGAGAGGTAGGTTGTGACTGAAGCAGCTGAGCCACTGAGAGGCGAGGTTGACATGCAGATCCCTCTCCACCCCCACCAAGCTGGGCTTCTGAACCCAGAAGCTTTAACCAGGACACTATTTAAAGTATATACAGAGCTTTCTAAATCGACTAACAAAGATAAGCAACTCCAAAAACAAATTGGAGAAGATTTGAATAGCAAATGCAGACAAGAGCAAATCTAAATGATTCATAAGCATATGAAAAGCTCAAGTTCACCAGCCTCAGGAGAATGCAAATAACATAGAAAGGAACTATCATTTCACACACATCCCACTGACAAAAGCTAAAATAGAGCAAAGAACCCACTGCTAGGGATGCTGCAGAGAGAGTGTGAGCAGGAACATTTCTGGTGATACATCAATGCTGCCTCCTTCGGGAACAGCGATTATAGTTAACAATACTCATGTCTGTGTCTTCAACAATCTCCCTCCTGGGAACCCATTACACAGACAGGAACACTGACTCTTGCAGGCACATATGGACACAGATATTATTGTGAGGTGGCAAAACCTGGTAAGTATTTAATTGTTGATTGGTAGCGGAATTGCTGAATGGCTCAATTATTCCAGCTTCATCCACCTTGTGGATTAGTATGCAGTTACTGAAAACAATGCATGAGAAGCTATAGCAGATGGATTAGGAAGATTTATACACAGTACGGTTAAGTAGAAAGAAAGGCATGCAGAATATCTTTATATTTCTGTAAAACCAATAGTGAGTGAGTTGTATGTGTGTGTGTGAGTATGTAAGAATGCCTAGAAGGTGGCACCTTGAGTTTCTGAGGAAGCGGTAGGGAGAGGGCTTCCGTGAAATGGAAGGAATAGGGCAGGAGAAAAAACGAAAAAACAGAAAGAGGCAAGAAAAAAGAAAATGAAAAGGACTGCACTTTAAATTAGCATAATGATATAATACAATTTATGTAAACTAAACCTGTGAGTCCGCAAAGAAAACAAAAGGAAAATAGAGATACTGATAGATCTGTATCCACCCTCTTCTCTATTCACTGATCAAAAGGGATACCCATAATAATTGAAGCAAGCAAAGTATGGGTTAATGTGCACAATACAATCACATCTTGGTAAAAAGAAACACCCCTCCCCATATGCGTGCAGATCCACTGGTGTGGAGGACGGCTCCAGGCTGGGGGGTTGATTCCTGAATGCAGGCTAAGGACAGGTGGGCAAGGAAGGGAAACAACTCGTTTTTCTTGCAAATAATTGTTTTATTCCACTTGGAATGTCGAGATACATCACTTTTGTAATTTCAAAAATGATAAAGACACATTTTAAAATAAAAAAAGAAAGGTCAAGACACACACTTCAAGCTAATAACTGTTGTGTCTCCCATCAATCAGCTGAACTTTTCCCTTAATCAAACATCTCTGGGTGGTCTTGGATGATTCTGGATGGACCTCCAGGGCTCCCACTCCATCTTTTTGGCACACTCAGAGGACGCCTTATCCACTAAGGTGGCCGTAGAGCCCATGAGCCCGCCCCGCTGGGTGTGGCTGGCTGCCCACAGGCCTGGGCAAGACCCAGGAGCTCCAGTGGACTGGGCGGAAAGACTTGCCAGGGAAAGGAGCCAGACGAGAAGAGCTGGCTCCAGGGGATCCTGAGGGCTGAAGCGAAGGTGTGAACAGGCTGGAGTTGGCTTCTTCGAGTATTTGTAACCTTCAGCCTCTAAGAACAATTGCATACATAATCTTTCAAAGTTAGAAATAAATCCATATTGAAGAAGAAATTGTGCCTAATTGACAAGGTGTCTTCTCCTCCTGCATATATTCACTGAGATAATGAAAGTACACAGCACCCTTCTTTTCTGCTTCCTGTGTTACCCAAGACAACTCAGCTGAATTCCCCAGTGACCCCACGTTGTACACATGGGGGACCAGAGAGAAGGGGGCTGAGGCAGGAGATACCGAACATAACCTGTTACATATTCATATACATACAGGTGGGGTGTTTTCTTTACTATTAAAAAGCCCAGATTTTTAATAACTAGATTTTCTTTTCTTTTGCCATAAAAAGCTCAGTACATTGCTTAATACACAGAAGACTGTGACCACAAGTGCTGACATGTGTGCGCGCACACACACACGCACACACATGCACATGCACTTTTTATCTTTAATGCTGATTCTCACTCCAGTCCGTTCCTAAGCTGTGAAAAATGAATGTTGAACTAAGGCCACTCCACAGACCTAGCCTAATCCTCTCCAAGAAGTGTCAGACTACTTTGGCCAACTGTTACCATTTGTCCCCAGTAGTCCTGGTTTTATTTGAAAAGGAAGTGACCCCTCCCAGCACCGCCTGTGTCCCTGTGGTGACAAGCAGTTAATGACGGAACTGAGTCTGCCATGTTAATCAAGTACAGCTGGAAGATTCAGAGGCTCAGAATTACTACTGGGGAGGATAAAGGGGCCTGTGTTCACATAACTGAGTGTTTTATATTTTGTGTATGAGGCTGCCTATGGAAACATCTTTGTTGTTTTTTTCCACTCTAAAGGGCAATGGGACCTCACTTTTGAGATAAAGGAGGAAGCTAGCTGCCTTCGACTTTCCTTTGCTCTCCATTGAGGAACTCTAGGAGTTGCATTTTAGATGTAAATTCATATAAACCATCACTTAGTTTTTTTATGAAATCCTACCATTGAGAACAATCTGGAGTCATTCTCTAATGCCAGTGTGCATTTCATTCCCACATAATTTCTCAGCATATGGATTAAACCTGCAATAAGGGTGGTACAATCATGATTGGGCACACAAGACAATTGACCCTTATTTTGCCACAAGGACAGGAAAATCTAATCCTAATGCCCTTGCTAGCATCTGAGACAAAGCAAGACTGCATGTCAGCTCAGTCAATTACCTGACATGTGCACTGTCCAGTACTATCCCTTTGTTGGTCAGTTACATTCCCTTCAGCTTTTAGTCCAAAGAAAGCACCCCATCCCTGGCCTGGTTATGACCAGCCAATGCCTTTGGTTTCAATGAAATAAGGGAATGCATGAAAATCAACCCAAATTAACCATTCCTCACGAGCAGACCTTACCACCTAGCTGTGTTCCTGTGAATAACGGATGTGCCATGCTGATGATCACATCTGTGGCCTGTGCAGAAGACATAAGGGAGGAAGCTGAGATACTCAGGTCATTGAAATAAACAGATGTTGACAGGACACAGCAGGTGCAGCCCTTGTTGGACATGAAGAAACCAAGGGGAAGGAAGGGAAGTTCCTGAGGCTGAAGAGTTCAGGAGGTATCTAAAGGCACCCACTTTCTGTATAGGAAATGTCATTACATGGATTTAGATAAGCTTCAGGAAAAAAAAAAAGCCACTGAGCCTGAAATGAAAGAGAACCCCGCTGGGTAAGACATCATTTCAGACTAATTTTGAAGTGGCTCTGGACATGCTTTTGTAAAAAATGTGTGATGAAAAGCATCCTGGACAAGATGCAGCTAGAAAGAGGAGATTGCCAAGTGAAAATCTTGGCCGGAGGATTGCCATGTGTGAAATACGGTTCACAGGAGCCTTCAGTGCATCCTCGATGACATGAACTCAGCAGCGTCTCAGACGGTTCTGCTGGCAGCAAAGGGTGGTAGAGGAGATGGCATAGTCTCTCTAGAACACCAGGAGACAGAATTCAAATAATAGCGAAAAGAAATGAGACTTTCCATTACCCTCTTATAACTCTTGTAAATCTGTTTCAAATGAAACAAAACTACTTTTGATATGTGAATGCCTAGTTTTTGCTGATTTTTTTACTTTCCTTCTGTTGTAAGATTTGAGGCTTGAAGTTTGCCATCACCGCTAACTATTGTTCTGTCTCAAAAGTTCGGCCAATTCCCCTGGGATGTCAACAACCATGGCTTATTCTTTGGGACCTGACAGCCTCCCCAGGCCCAGAGTCAGATGGGAGGGATGAGCAGGTGGAGGTTAAATTAGCAGGAAGAGCCAGGTCATTAGTGGGAACTGATGGGGGTCTGCTGGGTCTGCCAGGAAGCAAAGGAGGTAGCATCTCTTTAAATGGAAGGGCAAGGGGAATTAGTGAGGAATTGGTATTATAATGCAGACAGAAAAGCTGTCTCTAGATATTTATGCTCATTCCCATAATGAGTGGGCAATAAATAGAAGCGTCCCACTGGAGAGCCCACAAATGGCGTGAAAAGGGCCGTTTAAGGAGGAGGTGTCTGTAGAAAACAGTGACTGTGCTTCAGGGTCTGAAAAGTGAATTTGAGGGAGACAGAATAAGATGAATTATTCTAGTGATGGGAGAGCCATTTTCAAGAATAAAAGGGGCTGCTAGGCTGAGGAGGGCGACCAGCTGTCTCTTCTTTCCAGTGACACTGAAACAAAAGGAAATGAAGTCAAGGAACAGCAGGAGGGAAGGGGTGTGGGGTGGAGGGTGCAGGCACAAGGCTGGGGGATGAACAGCGAGACCTGGAGAGAGGACTCAGCCTGAATCTCCCTGATAAGAGAAGGCGCTGCCTCCGTGGGGCTCTCTGGGGACTGGCTGTGGGGACAGGAGGGTAGACATGGCCTGGAGGTCAAGGTTGCTGGGCTCTGAGTGTGCATTGCCTTAGAAACAGTTGCCACAGACTGAAGGCAATGGGGACTCCACAGGGCTGGAACTGCTTGCGGGGTTCCTTCTCTCCCTATTGCATGATCACAGATGAATCCTGCAGCCCGGCTGAGACTTTGACCAGTATCCCTATCTCCTGCCTTCACCACTTCTTAGACAAGCTCCAGTTCAATTCTCCCTCCTTGTTTTTACCAGTCAAACCCCATAGGCCCACACTTCTGAAGTGCTTACGTAATAGCAGCCTACAGCAGAACAAAGCAATGACCTTAATGATACTGGTAAAAGATGGAGCCACAGACTCTTCAGAACCTTTTGAAGTCACAAATAGAGAGTCCTCTATCTTAACAGTGACAGCTACTGATTATGTTAAGAAGAATCTCTATAATCTTTGGAGAATGGAAGCTGTAAATTCAATTTGAGTAATGCTGCAAAATTTTCTGCTTCAGACAGGTTGTTAGTAGCAAACAATTCACCCTGGGCTTTCAGCACCTGTCACTTTCTCAAGGCATTTCTCTTATTTTAGTATTTCCTGTTTGGAAGCAAGGTGATGGAAGATGAAACGTCACTTATGGAGCCTTTACTGAGGATGAGCAGAGAGTAAATACAGCCACGAATGCTTTTCCCCTTAATCCTCGTAGAAATCTGGTCTGTCTCTTCTCTAATTTCATACACACTCATCCCTAATATCACCAGCACTGCTCAGTGATTGATCGTCTCAGCAGTTATCAGGCATGGTCATGCTTGCTTAACAGAGGAGATGGGAACGATCTGTAGATTAATCACTAAGCCTGTGCAATCAGATGATAGAAGCAACATCCTAGCAGGCCAAATGCTTCTTTCACTTGAGATTATTTTGTTTGTTTTAACAGAAAAATTGCAAGGTCTAGGCTGGTGCAGCGTCTGGGGAGGGTGGCTGACTTGTCTTCACTAGTGCAAGAGCAGAAGGCATGATGACCTCCTCCCTGCTCTCAGCATCTTAGGAATGCTGTGAGCCCTTAGCAAGCTTGTCTGGGAAAAAAAATCCAATCAATATTTTTTAAAAGACTTCATTCACATATCATAAAATTCAGCACTTGAAAGCGTGTCTTCTAGTGTTGCTTAGTATATTCAGAAGGTGTGCGACCATAACCACTGTTTAATTCCACAGTTTTGTCACTCCATCCCCTCTTCCCCAGACCCTGGCTACTAATTTACTTTCTCTTTCTTTTTTTTTTTTGAGATGGAGTTTCACTCTTGTTGCCCAGGCTGGAGTGCAATGGTGCAATCTCGGCTCACTGAAACCTCCGCCTCCCATGTTCAAGTGATTCTCCTTCCTCAGCCTTCTTAGTAGCTGGGATTACAGGCATGTGCCACCA
>PVKP010009555.1:0-67831 GCA_004027715.1 Plecturocebus donacophilus
CAATTAACATAAGGCTCTAAGTGGTTCTGTCTTGACAGAATGGGACTTCAGCACTAACAGACCTCCCTGTGACTAGGGGAGGGGTTGAGCATAAGTGATATCACCACTGACTTTCATTATGGTTCACATACGCAGAGCAGGGTATATTGAAAATGTCCCTCTGCAAAATTTGCATAGAAGAGATTGAGAGTTTCCTTCAATCTCTTCAATCAAAGTCAATTGAGAGAACCTGATGAACCTGACACGTTAGGATTTATAGGGAAAAAGGAAAGGAATATAAAAATTGTTATGACTTGATATAAATTGTAGAATGTAGAGACAAGAATATAATGAATTACACATAAAGGTTTGAGTAAAGTTGTCATCTGAGAGGCAGTGGGAAAAGCAGGTAGGATAGGAAACTTTCTTTCTGATCCCTTTGATGCTGGATTTTATAGGCAAGACTGTATCAGCCTTTAGTCAAGGCCAAATTTTGCCTCCCCACTATACTAATACCCTTTTGAGTACTCTGATTCCCCATCAATTATAAGCTTTTCTGAAGAAAATGTTGAATATTTAATATAGCAATTGCAGATTTCTGCTTCTGGTTATGATGGGGTAATAGGGGCTGAATTCACTTTCTTGCTTTAAATAATTAAACACATAGGCAAATATAATAAATATAATTGTTAGACATTGGACATCAGGTAAGGAAGTTCAGTAATCCCTTCCCTGAGAGAGAGGAGGAAGTAAGGTGAGCCCTCTGCTGATTCCAGCTTGCTGTCTGGAGAGTTCCCAGACATTGTGCAAGTGGAAGAACCTACATGAAGCTTAGCAAAATTCCTGAGTTGAAGAAAGAAAATTGGAACACTGAGATGGCCAAAGTAACTAGAATTTGTAGAGTCCTGGAGGATGGTGGGAGAGAGGGAGGGAGAGAGAGAGTGGGATTGTGCATGAGAGAGCAAGAGAGAGAGAGAGAGAGAGAGAGAGAGAGAGAGAGAGAGAGAAAGGGAAGGAGGAAGGGAAGAAGAGAGAGAGATATAAAGGGCTATGGATATCTTCAGAATTCCTTCCATTCTTCTGAGCACTGATCACAGGATACACATGAAGAAAGTAGCCAAGGCTGGGGAAATACTCACTTCAAATGGGCTAAGGAAATAATAACTGTCACTCACCCAGGACCAGGAAAAGTACCTGTTTCTATTTGCCTCAGTGGGAAACTTATAATTGATGGTGAATCAGGTAGAGTACTCAAAAGTGTGCTAGTATAGGGGTGAGGCACAATTTGCCCTGGTCTAAAGGCTGATACAGTCCTGCCTATAAAATCAAGCTTCAAAGGGATCAGGTTATTTCCAAATAACTTCACTGTGACTCATAAATAAGTTCACGATTATTTATAGAAAACCAAAAACATCCAGCACCCAAGAATATAGAATTATAAAACATACAGTACTCAGCAAGGTAAAATTCACATGGCATGCAATAAAAAACTACCAGGTATGTAAAAAGGCAGGAAAATATGACACATCATAAAAGTCGGTAAATAGAGGCAGGCCCCAAGGTGACAGATAATAGATTCACTAGATGACATTAAAACACTTTACAGCTATATTCCATATGTTAAAGAAAGAAGAGGAAGGATTGAACATATTAAGTGGAGACATGGACAGTGTAAAAAAAAAATGACTCAAATCAAATCTATAGAAATAAAAAATACATTGTTTGAGATGAGAAGCATAATAGATGGTGTTAATAGCAGGATCAAAACTCTTAGAAGAAAAGACTAATGAACTTGAAGATAAAGCCAAATAATCTTTCCAAGGCGATACATGGAAAAATAAAATGACTTAAAGTGAAATAACCAATGAACAGTGGAACAATAAAAAACTGAATAATATATACGAAATTGGAATTTCTGAAAGAAGGGTCAGAAAAATAAAGAAAAATATCTTTAAGACCTCATAACAAAAGTACATATGTGATACAGAAGAATAAAGGTAAAAATGACATCAGACTTCTTGATAGAAACAATGCAAACAAGGGGTCAGGAAAGATGAACCTTTGAGGTAGTGAAAGAAAAACTGTCACTGAAAATATTTTTTAGAATAAATGTGAAATAAAGTCTTTTTCAGAAAAATAAAACCTGAAAAAAATTAATCAGCATACCTGCATGGAAAGAAATGTTAAAAGTCCTCAGTCTAAAGGCAAATAATACCAGATGGAAATCCATATTTTTACAAATAAATTAAGAGTGTCGGAAATGTTAAATATGTGAGTTAATATAAAACACTTTAATTATCTTTAAAATCTCTTTAAGAGATAACTGATTATTTAAAATAAAAGTAATGACAAAGTAATAAGAGGTTTATAAAATCTTTGGAAAAAATATTTGTAAAACAATAACACAATGATTGTGAGGGCAAAGTGCAAGTGAAGGTAGAGACTGTGATGAGTTAAAGATGTATACTATAAACCAAAAGCAATTGTTAACACAGACACATATACAAATGAGTTGTAGCCAGTGCCAACAAAGGGAACAAAATGTAATGAAGGGATACTGTATTAGTCCAAAAGAATGCAAAATAGAGGAAAAAGTGAACAATAAACAGATGAGATCAATTGAAAACCTATAGCAGGATGCTACATTTAAACACAACATATCAATAATCACATGAAAATTAAATTGTTTGAACACCTCAACTAAAAGACAGAGAGTCTCAGAATGGATAAAAATCAAAGACCCAACTATGTACTACTTTCAAGAAACCTACTTTAAATACATAGACACAAATAGGTTAAAAGTAAAAAGATGGAAAGAAATATACTATGCTAACACTAATCAAAGGAAAGCTGATGAGAATTTTAAATGATACAACCACTTTGGAAAACATTTTGGCACTTTCTTAAAAGCTAAATATACAACTGCCATATGATCCAGACATTCCACTATTGGGTATTTTTGCAAGAGAATGAAAGCATATGTCTATACAAAGACTTATACATGAATATTCATAGCAGCTAGGTTTCTAATAGCCATAAAGTTGAAAAAAAATAAATTATCCATCACGAGTTTAACAGATAAATAAATTGTTGATTATTCACAGAATAAAATACCACTCATCAGTAAAAAGGAATGATCCATTGATATATAGTACAGCATAACTGAATTTCATAATAATTATGTAAAGTGAAAGAAGGCAGGCATAAGAGAGTACATACTGAATGAGTCTCTTTATATAAAATTTGAAAATGTAAAATAATGTATAATGGCAGATAAGCAGATCAGTGTTTGCCTGGGAATGGAAGGAATAAGAGGAAAGGAGTAGCAAGGGGTAAAAGGAAGCCCTTGCGGATGCTGGGTATGTCCACTTTCTTAATTGTAGTTGATGGTTTCACATGTGCTTATTTATGGCAAAAGTTATAAAATAGTACACTTTAACCATGTACAGTTTATTATATGTCAATTGTAGCTAATAGAAAAGTATTGTGGCAAATGGTTAGGAAAGCTAATTAAACAGATGGATCTCTTACCAGGAAGTGTTCAGAATCCAACTGAGGTTGAAAAGTATGAGTTTATTTTTGCACAAATTTGTACAACTGCATGATTTTTCATCAGTGTTAGAAGTTGAGTTATAGGAATAGGGAATGTAAGATTTCAAGAGCCCAGATAAGTTATTTTCAAATTACAACTGACTGTCAAAATAGTAACATCTTCTAATGGGTAAGATAATTCAGATTTCTCTGGATGAAAGCAGTTTTATGAGGTTTATTTACTAATGCACAAGAACTGAAGAAATAACTCACTAAAAGTTACCATGAAAGAGTTAATATACTACATCAAATGTCAAATTTTCTGCTATTGTGTAGACACTTGAGAGAATCTGACTTAATGTATTTTCAACTATTATGATAACATGTTGTATTTAATAAATGTTTTCCAATATAATATTTGCTCTACCAGTTCATTTCATATCTCCCTTGTACTTTTTAATAAACTGGTTGTAGATGAGCTTAAAAACACCAAGTAACAATGGATGGAGAATTGGATATTTAGTACCTTCCTTGACCTACAGCACTGGAACATAAGCTTTCAAATACAGATTGCAAAAAAAAAAAAAAATCCATTTAATTGTTCTTAGTTCTGCCATTTGTATTGTTCATGTGTACAGAACCTTGCAATTCTAGTATTTAGTGTTCAGCAAGGGTAGATTTGCTATGGTTTCTGCTTCTCCCAGAAATGTTGTGATTGACTATAACTCAAAAATACCAGATGGCTGACTATACTCAAACAATGATGTAACAGAGAAAGATGAATCCAGATTTTTAAATATGATGTTAAGCTTTTGCAAACCTATTTGAGGTTAAGCTCAGGTTATTGAGCTTATCATATGTATCATAGACAAATAAAAATCATAGAGCATAGACATATCATAGAGCTATGATATGTATCATAGACAAGTGAACATGGAATATTGTGATATTTGAATTATGGATCTAGATTGGTCAGTATCTACTGTTGTAAGACTCTCAGGATGTGATTTCAACTCATCCTCGTAATGTGGCCATACCTATGTGCATAACTGAAAATAAGTTTAACTGTAAATGAATTTAGAATTGCAGTGAAAATCTTCCTTAATTCTTTTAATGAGGCAGAGTCAGGCAACAAGGTACAATGCATTTGTTCAATTAATAATAAATAAATTGGAATTATGAGATCCAGCAACTATGGGCATCTACAATGTTTTCAGTATTAATGGGATTATTAATGATAGGCCTAATAAATATGTTAAAGTGCACATTTGTTTGCATAACTGAGACCAGTTTTTCAGTTTGTTTCATCTTGAATAGTGTGAAGCAGGTGACACTCTTAAAGACCTATGGAAGTGCATCTGATGAACTGGTTCCACAGCTAAGAGAAGGTTGATAACTTGTTTTCTTCGTTGTCCATTTCCTAAATGAATATAATTAAATTTTACAGTCATAGAGATACCATTTATTCAGATAATGTGTCGAAAGATGCAATTGCTTTTTTTTCCCTCAAAAATAAATAGCTTCACAATTTTAAAGTTGTTTCCAAGTGGGTAGTGTGTATGGCACCAGGAATATTTTGGTATCAGCCCCTCCTACTCTCCTTGAAACCTCCCAAGAGTTTGTGTATCTTGTCTCACTGACACATCATTGCTTATCACCTATTTCTCGGCAAAATCATGATTTTCTTTAGGCCCTATTTTCCTTCTATTGCATTCTGAAGGCAAATAATTCTCCACTCTGAATTAATTTAAGAATCTGTCTTTGATACCTACTCCTAAACTGTTTAATGCTGCTGGAGAAAATGAATTTGATGCAGTAAGACACAAATTTGTTGTCTCCACCCTCACCTTCACCTTTGACACTGAGGAGTATTCCCATCTTTCTTCAGTCAGTGCTTACTCCCTCCACCAATGTTACTTCATGTTAGCATTCTTTAAAATTTTAACCCCACCAAACCTCGTTGTATCCTCTACCCTGCCATCCCTCACCTCAGCAGATGATCACTGATTCCTGTCCCACAGAAAAATTAGAGGTCTTTGGGCAAGAATGTCCTCATTCTCTTCCCTCAACCCTCTGCTTTTGTTACTATATAAGGTCTCTCTTTTCTGAGTTCCTCTTTTCCCTGTTTTTGTGTTTTTCTTACCTAAATAGGAGAATCTCTGTATATTTAATAATTGCTCTTCCGTCTTCCTTCTCTACTAGCTTCTTCTGTTCGCATTAATACAGGTTAAAATCTCTCATATATTAAAAATCTTTACATTCTTTCTAACTTATGCTTTCCTTATCATAGCTGAGCATCCTTTAAATGTCATGTACTCCTGTTATTTTTGGACCTTCATCTTCCTTACACTCTTCAATATGCTGAATTGTTTTCCAGCCTAACTCTGCCATTGAAACTCCTTCAGAAAAGCCAGTAATGCCTTCTTTGTAGAAAAAACCCTGTGGATACCATTCGGGATGAATGTTATTGAGCTCTGAGTGACGTTTGGAATTGTAGATCACTTCTTTTTTCTTAAAAACTTTTCTCTTGGCTCCCTGGACAATTCTCTCTTCTGATTTTCCTCTGACCCCTTTGGATTTTTGAATTAGACTGGTTTGCTACCTCCATTTTCTCTGCCTTTCCCTTAAATGTTTTCCTCAGCGGTGAGGCCAAGGCCTGTCTTTTACTCACTGTATCATGTTCCTTTAATGATTTTATTCACTGTTTAGCCTTGAAGCTATAACTCTTTGTCGATAATGTAACTCTTTGTCTTGCTTATAACTCTTTGTCGATAATGTAATTTATATCCATATCTATATCTGAATATAAATCTATATCTGGATCTCTTCTCTGAGTTTCCATTTGTACCCAGCTGTCTTCTGGAGATCTCCATTTGCATTTCTCATATAAACATCAAACTTAATGTATTTTCAAAAAAATAATGATTTTCCCCCACCGCCCAATGTGCTGCTTTTCCTGGGATTTCTAGCAGTGAAGCGCAGCACAGTTTCTAGCCTTGTGCATCATTTTGGAGTCTTCTTTCACCATTCCCATGTACACATTCACTCAATCATCCAGTACTAAGGATATTGCCTCTAAATATCCCTCAAATCATTCAGATTATCTCAGCGCACATCATTCCTTTCCCTTCACTCAATACTCTCTCTCCCTCCCTCTCCCTCTCTCACTTGGATGACTAATTAATCCAACTGAGTTACTCACCTCCAGCTTGCCTCCCTCTAATCCCATATCTACACTGCAGCCAGAGTAATATTTCTCAGCCAAGTGCATGTACACTGGCACTTAAAACTTTTTAGTAACTCTGCATTGCCTTTAGAATAAAGCTCATGCTCTTTAACACAGCTTATGAGTCCTTCACCATTTATCCCTTGCTTATCACTCCAATTTCATCGTTCACCAATTTGAGCTCTCTCTCTAGGATCCAGCCTTGCAGCCCTACTTCTGAAGCCTCAACATGCCAGATTCCCCCTCATTTCTGGGACTTCACATATGCTGTTTCCTCTGCCTGGAATATTTTACTAATCCCTTGACTTGAGCTTTTAGTTTTCGGCTTAGACGTCATTTATAAAAAAAGTCTTTCCTAATAACTTGAGTCAGATTTAGGTTCTATTCTTATATGCTTCCATAACATCCTGTACTTTCATCCATTGCAGCATCTATAGCAGAGCTCATCTATATTTCCCCTATACTGCCAGCTTTTATGGAGTGAGCCATGTTTGTTTTGCAGCTACATTCCTATCTACTAGAATATACTGGGGCTTATTGAAAGTGTAGGGGAGAAAAGATTACTCACCCAATGCAGGATTTGTGCCTGAGACACTGATAATAGAAGAAAAGTGAACAAGAAAAAAAGTACAAATTTATTTAATATGTTTTACCTGACACAGGAGTCTTCAGAAATAAAGATCCAAAGAAACAGCAAAAACTGTGTATTTTTATTGACAGTCATGCAGAAATATAGTTAGAAGACAAAGGGTATGATGCAATGGTAATAAACTGGGGGAAACTTGGCAAGGCCTGCTTGCTCAGATGCTTCTCTGTGTCTCTGTTTCAGAGAGAAGGAGCTCCTTTCCTCCAGGTACAGGGTGGGCACCTCTGAAATGAAACTTTTTTGACCAACTCTAGAGGAAGATCAGAGAATCTGTGTCCTGCTTTAGGAGAGAAGGACATGGAAAAGGGCAGAGAGAACTTTCTGCTTCTGCTATCTTCTTAAATGCCAAGGAGTCACGTTTTGGGGCAGTAGGTCCTGAACTTCATCAAAAGTTTACTGAATGAATGAATGTTTGTGTGAATAATAAATTAAATTCCTCCCTTTCTATTTATATTGACTGACTTTGTTCATTCATTTATTATGAAATCTGTATGTCAGCTATAGTTCCTAGTCTTAACATCTATCTAAGATTGGCTTAAACCCATATGTGTGTGTTACCAGAAATTCAAAGCTGAGCTGGAATTTCTATTAAATTTCTGGTAGGTTTTTGCTCTCATGAGCACTTTTCCCCAGTTCTTGTGACTATTAGCTCTTTTCTGCATGAAGTAAGCCCAGATAAGAAACTCAGATCCTTTTGCCATTTCAAAGAGCCTTATATATAATAATGGTGAGTGTGGGAAAGTTTCCTGAAACACGGGGTAGGAGGGTTCAGCGGGAGAGATGAAGGGTTTCAGGTTCCAGCAGTTCAAGCAGCCTCCCATGGAACCTGCCACCAGCAGGGGTCGCTAGTAGGCCCGCGTCCGTGGCAACCTTCACTGACTTCTACGCTCCTTTCCTCTACTTGCTCTTTCTCCGTTTTTCTTGTAAAAGCCAAGTTTCTTCTCATCTTGAGCCATTCTCTAACCTTGTTGCCTTGGCTCTTGCTGTGTAATCCACACATTCAGGTCTCACTTTTACCTCACTTCATTAGGCTATTTTACCAAGTTATTTCCTTTCTTAAAATAATGTCGTTTTCAGCTTACTGCAAAGCTCTTACTCTTTTATTCAACAAATATTTGTTAAAGAGTGTGACGGGCTAGGCACTACACCAGGTGTGGTGAACGAGGACGTTAAGAGGGTGGGATCCGTATCTTGAAGAGTTCAGTCTGGTGAGGGACACAGGTGTGTCCTGAAAAGGTGCTTATGATGCTAAAAGAGCTCAGGGGAGAGGGTGGCTCTACCAGGCTAGGATTGCAGACCAATGCCAGACTGAGAGGCATGAGCAGTGACTGGACTAGAGAAAGAAGGTAGTACTTTTAAACTTTTTCAAAAACATTGGTTATAAAAGACTGGAAGTAGTTGTCGTGGTAATGGAATGGGAAGAGGACTCTGGATGATAGTGCATTCATGCTATAGCCAGCTCAGAGATTCACAGAGAAATCTGGTGGATAACCAAGGACACAGGGACTTAATAAGCTCATCTGTGGGGCTGGCTTCCTAGAAGCACTGAGTGTGGTACAATGGAAATGCTGATAGTCTGGATACGCCCATTGTAAACTGAGCTCCCCACTAACTAGAAGGTAACTTTGAGCAAGCTGGGTAACTTATGTGACTATTTTTTTTTTTTTTTTTTTTGCTTTTTAAATGAAGAGGGAGACACTTACTCTTTTGCAAGTTATAATGAAGATTAAGTCAGAGAATGTATGTTTATGTTGTTTAAAAGAAATATAAATAAAATACATACGTGTAAGCCACTTATTGATATTTAATGAATTTTGCTGGATAAAAATTTAATATTCAGTGACTAAAATCTATAAGGTTTATGAACTCAAAGTTTCAAACCTTAAAAAGATTCCATTAATATGGGCACAGTGTTACACAGCTAGATAAATAAATGCGAAATCTTTTATAGCCAATTTTATTTTATTTTATATTTGCATGTACTTGGCAATATTTCTAAAGAGATGATGCAACAGAAAAATGAGCCACAGTAAACTTGACTCTGATTTTTTCCAAAGTGAGCAGATTGAGGATGACAAGTCCAGGATTCTTAATAGTGATTGTAGTTCCAAGTTTTCGTCCATTCAATATGATGGTGCATTTTGCCTGGAAAGAGTCCCCCCTTTGCATGTGTGTTTTAATCACAAAAGAATGCTTTCAAACTGTGAATCAATTTACAAAACAGCAAACTGTAGCATCTCTTGAAGGCCACACATGCACAGAAATGAAAACCAAGATCTATAAAACAATTCTAAGCCATTAGCTGGCTCTGCTCTGAAATTGTTTCAGGAAACATTGCCAAGGTATCTTTAAAACAAAAAAGTGTATAGGATTAAAAAATTGAAAAAAGTACCATGACTGATGTAAATCAGTATATAATTCTCCAAAAAAATTGTCTAATAATACATTGAGTTCAGATATTATTTGCTAACAAACTTCTCAAATACAGAATGAATTATCTTCAACTTAAACTTTTGTATAATGTCAAAAAGAGCAAAGCACAAAGAAGAAATCTGTTATATTCCATCCTTTGAAAGTTACTTTCCCCATGTTTCATTTTAATGAACAAAATTATAGTGAGTAGAATTTAAATACTATCTTTTAAAAATTATATGTTTTGTATAAGTCTGTTATATTTACAAACATAATATGGGAAACAAAGTTACTTAAAACTTTGACTTATTTAGTGTGCTTTTGATGTGTTAATTAACATTCATTTACTTTAAACAAATCATTCTAAGACAAAATTAAATGGTTGAATTAATTAATAAACTTGATCCAGTACTTTACTCAGTATTACACTTAAAAATAGAGTATGAGATTTACTCTACTATTTTAATTGAAAGTTACCAAAGAGTCCAAATGCAAACTATTTGCTAGCTTCCATTTGAAAAACAAACATTTAATAGAATTACAAAATTATTACAAAAATGATGCAGTAAGTAGTACCTAGCCTTATCTGTTCAGAAAGTGGTTGATTAATTTTATGTAATAATATGATTATTATGTAAAACTTATTTGATCAACTGAAATTTTAGTTTCTGATTTTATGTAAATAGAAATTGAAATGTGAGCTAATGCATTCTGATCATGTTGAAAAGTAACTAATCATATGCTAGGCCAACTTCATTTAAGATTGGTTGAATTCTGAAATTATGGTCTGCGAAAGTAACTAAGGTTTCTTGATCTGCTATTGACTCAACTAAAATTACACTGACCTATTTATAGAAATTTCTCTCTTCTAAAATAATTTTACTTGAAAAATGGAATGTTTTATAATTAAATGTTATATTTTAAACTTTTTGAAAAGAAAGAATACGTTCAACTAAAAATTATACAACAACTCTATAGCAATAAGTATTCACATATAAACACAGTATTCTCAAGAGGGTATGAAAGGAAAGATGTCTTAAAAATTATGGTGATTTAATTTTATTTTGCCCTAGAATGACATTCTCTTGAGCATTTGTGAAAATGAAGATGAATATGCAGGGATACATTCGGTTGATTTTGTGCCAGATGGCCAGTTGCAGAGGCTGAACTAAGCTGAACTGATTGATTCGTTTTTGCCATATTGCACACTGGTGCTTACCAGAGTTCACATCATTCAAGTACTAGCATATTTGGTAGGTTTGTGGGTTTTTCTTCTTCTTCTTCTTTTTTTTTTTTTTTTTTTTTTTTTTTTTTTTTTTTTTTTTTTTTTTTTTTTTTTTTTGTTACCCTTCTTTAAAAACTTTCTTGGGATGATTTCTGTTTTAAAATACACTATTTTTGTTGTTGTTATATCAAATGGTCAGTTCTTCCAAAAAGTTTCATAAATTTAGAAAACAGTAATTTATACTTTCACTACACTATTTTATGCTCATCAGTTAATTTACTCATATTGAATGATAAACATTCAAAATTCACAAAAAAAGTTACCTCTTCAAATGTTGAGTAGAAATTCATAGAGTATAGTAACTATTATTCACATCAAAAGTACCCAATAACTTTCAAGAGAAACAGACCACAGTGTCTACCTTCAAGGTGCTGCTTACTAGCATGGAGGAGAAGATAAGTGATGTGTGTATTTTAATACTTGTGTCATAAGTACTTATATACACATACTGGACATAATTATCTAGCAATCTGTAAAAAAGCTAAGTGATTGAGTAGTAAAAACATAAATGACCAGCGTCCAGAGTGGGCTATTTCATTCTAACAACAATACCTTAACACCCTCTTGGGGTATTGTTGACAAACCCTCGTTCATTGAGTTTCTCTGTTTTGTTCATCAACACTCCTCTTAGTTGAAAGGAGAGAGAGAGAAAAGTGTGACATACACACGAGTTGGGATACAGGAGTTGATATAATCACATGTGTACCTATTCTCTTGCCTTTACTTTTCAAGGTTATTTTAAAGATTACCTTTCAAGGTTACTTTACCTTTCATATAGGTTAATCACAAGATCTAGTACTTACATGTTTTTAATATAAGCTGTTTATAGTAACTGATAATTTAAGATGGAAACAGTAGCAAAAGGAGTTACCAAAACCCTGAAAAAGAATCATTAAAGACTATTGACCTAGGGTGAGTATTACTACAATGTATATTTCATTGATAGCTACATTAAAACCAAAGGAGTAACCGCATTTTCAAAATTTGGGTGTCTTTAAATTTTTAAATGTGCATTACATGGATCACTGTGCAATGAGACAGGTGTTTAAAGAACTGTACATTTAGCATAAAGTCCTTTAATTTTTTTCAAGAGTAAGATGTTCTTGGTGCCAAGCCCCCAAAACCATTTAAAAAATGGAAAAAAAAAACTTAAATGTCATAACTCTAACAAATCATAATTTTAAATCTTTATAACAAAAGGTTTTGGTTCCTTTATTGGCAGAAAATTTTAACAATTTCAGGAAAGAAATATATCCCGAAAAAAACCTGCAAAAGAAAACCCTACCAATTTATTTCTAGGCATGCATGAGATATCAAGTTTTAAATTTTTGGTTATTCATCCTTTACAGAAATGTTAGGGAAAATTGCAGGAAAAAAACAAAAAGGATTATCTCAAGGTGCATGAGGCCAAATTCTAATCTATTTTAGTTCTCATTTATATGTTTATCAAGATTGTGTAAATGAGGCCAAATTCTAATCTATTTTAGTTCTCATTTATATGTTTATCAAGATCATGTAATATCTTCCGTGAATGATGGGTGGATGAAAAATTTAATAAGAAAACAGATTTTATTCTGAAAAGAAGACTAAAAATGGCATTACCTGGAAATGAAATTTGACCTGTATTATTTGAGTTGAAAGAGAAAAAACTTGTCAAATTGTTCTGAGAAATTAGTTTTTTTTTTCATCTTCTGAAACTTGTGACTAACTGAATATATAAATTTCCTCTATGCCAAAAATTCCCGTAACATGCATGTTACCTATAGTGATTTGGTGAGTCAAGCAGAGCAGTTAACACTGCAGACTACAGGACTGAAAGAGATTAAAGCAGTGAACCCACAGTACTTTATTGACCGAGGTCCCCACATTAACCTGATCTGATCCTGTAATTACTACGAATAGAATAGGGCTTACAGTTCTCCTTAATAACACCGCAGGCTTTTTTATTCTATAAAGAGATTTTCTATTCATGTTCTTTACTCCTTTCCAGATTTACAGATTTGTAGCAAGAAAGAATGTGTGTGGCTTTGCTGACACACCAGGAAAGAAAGATACCTAATGTTCATGGTCAATAAGGGACATGGTTCAAGACATTCAACATAACACAACACATTCTTTCTAACCTAACTTACTTTAAAGTTTTGTCTCATATTTTCAATTTTCCAATTGCGTACTGCTCTTTAAAAGTACTAAAAATCAATTGGCAAACATTGACTAATTACGAGGGAGATTTAGCTTTAAACTTAGGGAATTGTTTAAATACCATAATATTATAACTTTTTTTACTGTAACTCTTAGAGTACATACATTTAAACTTACATTGAAAACCAAATAGCTACTTTAACACAGTCAGAATAGTAGGAAATTCACATATATGTGTGAGATACAATGCTATAATTAATAATCAGTATTTTCTTTCAATTTTGAAAAACAGCTGTAGCTAGCTGATAAGGTATATTATAAGAATAAAGTAAAACCTGGCTATTAATAATTACGATTTGGGGTAATCCAAAATAGTGACATAGTCATTTCACTTTTAAAAATGGATTAAAGTCTGTAAATAGTTAAGAATTAAAAGACAAATACTGGTTAATGTTAGGAGTTGTAAGTTTAGATTATCAGAACGTCTTTAAAAACATTAAAGTAAGAATTTGACTTTTACATTGATAGCTTTTAATTTTTATTGAGATCCTGCAAAAATTCGAAAGCACACCTTCGCCATTCAGAAATGATAAATAGGTTTGTGAATGAAGTGAGTGAGTGAGTGAGCATGAGAGTAAAATCAAAATGGCTGTTACTCTTGCTAAAAGAAGGAATTTCCACATTAGAGAACTAACTTCGCAAGTATTACAGTCGACACCTCAAGTATAATATGTATTTTGTAAGATTTCTGTAAGGCTATATTTTTCAAAATAATTTCTGAAGTCTCAATATGGGTCATTCTTTCTCCAAAGTAACAAATAAAATAAGACTATTAATACATTTTGCTAGTTAAATGTTTTAATAAGTATTTAAAAATATTGAAGAAAAAAGGCAAGCAACAAAATAGAGTCATACTTTGACAGTTATGGAAGATTGGATGGATGAGATAATTTCATTTCTTTTTAAAGTTTCTGTTTAGAGCAATTAATGCAAGTGGAAGATACCATTTAATATCAGAATTTTGTTTTAAGGTCTTTTATCATAATTTTCCCATCTTCCCAAATAGAAGGATTAGTATGAGTCAATTTGATTACTCTGTCAAAATCCTCTTTCTTTGTGGTATTTTACTGAGTGTATGATTAATCTGTATCGTGCTTTTAAAAAGTAAGAACTTGAAATTAGGCAGGTGAGTAGTTGGCCAAACAAACTCAGCATATTGGTGTTCCTTATGAGCGCTATATTGCTTTAGAAGTGGTATGTGCATAAAATTTGTTTAACTGTGGAATTCTTTCATGCTATTTTGGTACTTGATGTTTTACTTTATTGAGGGAATATTGATAATGTAACTAATAGTATGAAAATGTTTCAGGTTTAAAAGAACTGAGTTAGCAATTAGCAGTTACTTAATTAGCAGTTAAAAAGCATATGGATATATTCTATACTTTGTAATAATGTGTACTTGGTAAGAGATTCACAGTGAAACCTCATCTTTTTGGTGGCTATTTTTACCATTAGAATAAAACAGCATTTGGAAACAGTAGGATCATTTTTATCTGTAGAATTAAAAAGAATCTGAACAGAAAATGGATTCATATCGTCTTCTTTTTGGGTACTAAACATAGAAAAATATATAGCAGTTGATTTATTACAAGTGAGTTGAATTTTCTCTCCTGGTGGGCTTTTCAAACCTTTAGTTGCTGTCCTTATCCTTGCTGTGTGAATACCATTTTTATATCACTTTTTGTTAAAAGAAATTTCCATGAAAGCACCACAAAAAGTAGCCTGGAATGTGATTATCTGCTTTCCATGAAAATTTTGATGGGTTTGGGTCAGTATTTACCTCTGTTCAGATGATTTAATTTGCACCAGGCTCTGTAATAAGGACATTTTTCACAAATGAGTGTGAGCATTATAGTCTTTAGGACCAGAGGGGATTTCTTCTGTCAAACACAAAAGGACGAAAAATGACAATAATAGAAAACCATGCTATTTCAATAGACTACAAGTGGGTGAATTTTTATGGTCATAGTAGATAATAATGTAAACATTTTTTCTCTCCATCTTGGAAAAATTAAGTGGAGAAAGAGGTTAGAGGAGAAAAAGTATTTTTAAAAAATCCTTTTATGTACTTACTTTAGGATGCTCAGGTTTTTAAAAAAAATTTAAATCACATGAATGATGGCTAGTTCAAACCTACTTATCTTACTAAGAAAGAAACTAGAATGTGATAAGGCCACTGAGTTGAGCATAAGAATAAATAATTGTATTTTTAAGTGTAATTATGATTGTATTTTAATGCTATTAATGTATTTTTTAAACAATAAATTTGCATTTTGTATAATCACTCACAGAGACCATTATAATAATGTTTGGTTGGAATATATACTGTGAGTCATAATAATCTTCACTTAGACCTTAGAGTGATATTGACTATAGACAATGATTTTACCATTTGTTTTAGAAAAAAAATGGCAGCTTTTAAACACTCACTTCACACAGCTATAAATATTTTGTTTTAGTAATCTAACACATAATACTCTGCATTTTGCCACAGAGTATAGAAACTTTGCTCTATTGTAGCTTAGTACTATTTTTAATTGGTTTATGCTTTTCTAGTGCAAAAACTATGCTAAAATTAATTAATTTATATAATTGCACTCAGTAGGAAGTTTAGCAGATTCGACATAAAGGATAATAAAGGAGGGCTATCAGCTAAACCATTTTCTTTCCAAATATCAGTCTTGTAGTAGATTAGCTTTGATTTAAAAAATTTCCAAATATAAATCTTTCCAAATATAAATCTTGTAGTGGATTAGCTTTTCATTTAAAAAATTATTTAAAAAGACATACATTTTTAAATTTCTCTATGTAAGAATACTCTGTATTTTAATTTTATTATAAATTTGTATTTCAGAGTTGGCTGTAGGGGATATATGGAAATAGCAGTTAAACACTCACAGAAAGTTTGTTTCATTCAAAAATTGCTGTAATTTTTCTTTTCCTTCCTTCCTCCCTTCCTCCCTTCCTCCCTCCCACCCCCTCTCCTCCCTTCCTCCCTTCCTTCCTTCTTTCCTTATTCCTTCCCTCCCTTCTTCTTTTGAAACATGTATTTACTACATAAGCTGCATGAGGTAAGGTTTTCTTACTTTCATACTGCTACTGTTTGTATTCATTATAACATAAATCTGTTGAAAAAGGAAAAGTTCAAAAACATTTATTTTCTCTATGGTAAAAAATCTTAATGGCTTCTTTTTAAAAGAAAAATATTAAGCCAGATTAGAAGGAAAAAACATAATACCGCCTGACTATTTTGAACTGTGCAGGTAAAAGTGAAAATTGAATTAAAAATGAGGATACACAACAGCAACAACAAAACACATTAACTGAAGTCAGGAAGGCCCTACTTACACATTAGTATTGATTGCTGCTTTGCATCACTTATGCAGAATTAACAGTGGCTTTTGCCATGTTCTAGATAATTCCTCTTTTTGGGTTTGAAATGCATATTAAGAGGATAAGTTGTACATGTGATTTTGGACAAAATTCAGGGCTGTAGGACATAAGCAGAGCTTTCATTTTCTAGCTTTTCATCCTGTATTTCTTTCATAGGTCAACAAATACAGGCATGTCAGAATTCTGAGAAACAAAGTAAATGGCTATTTTTTTCTTCCTGAGATCAATTGCATTCCTTATATTATTGGAGAACTTTAGTTACAGCAAATTTTCCTGTTGATACACAGTATGTATAATTGTGTGTACACATATGTGTCTAAATTAGCCATAGGTTTCTAAGGAGGCTCTTTAAGAATGGTTACAGTATATATATGCTACATACCTATTTGAACAAGTCTATTATTAGTAGCTTAGCATATGAAATTTAGACTGTGGTCATGATTTTTGAAAGATTACAAATAATTGCATCTTACTGAGTACCTTCTCTGAGTTGTGTACTTTTCATACATTTACCCCTAAATTCTAAATATGTACATCTTTATTTTATAAGAGAAATTAAGGCTCAGAGAGGTTAAGTGATTTGCCAAAAGTAATGCAACCAATAAATGTGAGATGGAATTTTAAAACTATGTTCATTTGAATACACTGACCCTCTTTATCCCAGCATTTGGATAAAGATTTAAAGTTTACAAAGCATCCTGACATAAAAGATTCCAAGCTTATGAGTTGTAATAGAACAAAAATTTCAAAAATGCTTAAAAAGCAAATGAATTTAATGGGATTTGGGGTAGCTCCACACTAGATGAGTTGACAAGAGATAAATGCATATTATTTTACATTTCATAGAAAGGCTTTAAACAGGATGCAAAATCCACATATTTTATTCAATGTAACTGGCCTGTTGGGCATAAGTGTTTCAAATGTAGTCTTCTATTTACAAATCAGAACTAAGCACTAGTTAATGTATGACGAATGGGATTAGAAAGAAAATATTAAGGATCCTTTCTTGATTTTTTGTTCTAAAAAAGACAATCTCCATTTGCACATATAAATTGCCAGGAGGACTGAGAATAGGTAGATTGTGGATGTTTTTGAGACTTTTTGAAGTTTGTTTATTTTATGTCAAACACTTCAGTATGTTTATTATATCACCACTGCATCTTTGGAACATCCAGAAAAAAAAAAAGCAGAAAATTAAAATTATCTTAAAGAAAAAAAAAAGATCTCCTAGTCTCTTCCAGAGAGTAGAAACTAAACAAAATTGTTTGCATTAAATTTTCTTTAAATTCTATAATTTAATAATAGTATTAAACTTTAATAATGTTTGGAGAAAAAAATTCACTGTATTAGCTTTTGAGGACAAAGGTGCTGTGAATCTCTTTAGTTTTTGTCTGGTTGTTCTATCAGCTGTCAGGAGGTGAGTGGGTTGGAGGAAGGAAATTTAATCACAAAGTATTCAGATACCCCAAATTTCCATTATAAGTCACACAAGTGAAATGGCTAAGGGATCCAGGTCCAAAGTATAATAAACCAAATTATTTTAAATGAATTGTAAGATTTCATTTTTTCAGTGACAGTAGCAAATGACTATGCTTTCCTAGCAATTTATTCAAATTATTAATAGAAAAATGAACACTCCAGGGACAGAGGCTGGGTACAGTTCTTTATCAGAAGGTAATCTTTCATGGTCAGACATTACATTATCTTTTACCTTTGCAGTGCTCTTGCCAAATATGTTTAACCTAAATTTAATTGTTAAAAAAAAAACAATTGGAAGAAATTTACATTGTGGGACACTTAAACAACTTATATGGGTTCTTCAAAAATTTCAATGCATAGGAGACACATGCTGAGAAACTGTTCTAGATAAAAAGTGAATAAAAAGACATATAGCTAAATGCTATGTGTGGTACATAACCTTTGGTTGGATTCAGAGTCTTTCCTCTCAAATAAGTTATAAAAGACATTATCAGGAGAACTGGAGAAATTTTACATATGGACTTTATAATAGAGAATACTATTGCAACTACATTAAATTTATTGTATGTGATAAAGATATTGCAGTTTATGTAGTAGAATGCCTTGGCTTTTTGGAGGCACATGCTAAAGTACATAGGGGTGAAATGTCAGGATGCTTGTAACTTAAGTTCAAATGGTTCCATGTAAGAAAATATGTTTTAGGTTGAAACATGATTTTGTCAATATTCAACAATTTTGGACTGAGAGAGAGAAAACAAATGTGGCAAAAATGTTAACAACTGTTAAATGAAAGACATGAGAATGTTTGCTATGCTGTTTCAAATTTCCTATAGCTATGAAGTGTTTTGAATAAGTTGGAAAAAAGGTTACATTTATTCCTTACGTTAGTGAGCTATAAAAATGATTTAGTTGAAATTGGCATACTGTACTCAATGTACATAGCTAATTCCTATTACTCAAGCCAAATAAAACCTCCTCATTCGTAGTCACGGGGTTTAGTGCTCAAATTATCCAAATAATTGCTTTATGTATTCATGTCACTTTTACAGAAAATAGCACTTATGGCTTGTTCATCAGAAAACCATTTTGAAGTGTAGCTTGTAGTTCCAACTATAGGAGTATCCTTTGCTGTATTAATGGGGATGTATTCTTACAGAACTCAAAAACTCTAATGCTTTGGTTAATTTAGCAATGGCAAATATAAATATTTTTCTTACTTTAAAATTCTGCAAACTAAAATGTTTGTTGTTAAAGTATCTTCATTATACAAATTGAAATGTAGTATCTTCCAGATTAATATAAAATGTATTGAGAAATAATCAATATTTAAATAATCCGATAGGATTTTACATTTCATATTATCTAAAAGATCTGGTTTTAAATCCTGGTAAGTAAATTTGCATTTACTTGATTGTGAGTTCTCTGCCCTATATTGCAGTGAATTGCAAGCTGCAATAAATAGGCCCTAAAGTACCAGTCTACAGGATTGCAGAAGATGCCCCTGGTGTATGTATCAGGCTGGGATTTGTTTTGTGGTGATCACCCTTCTGGATTGGAAGATCGCATGACAAGGAACTATTGAGTAAAGGGCAAAGAATTCAATTCCTTGATGTCACTTTTCTGGGACAGGCTTTAAAAATAGGTCATTTAATGTTATCTGGATTTGTGTATTACAGCAGCACCTGCTAATGCTGCTATGTTTAAGGGTCTATTGGAGCTTTCATTTTCAGGGTTTCTAGACTGTATCTTGATACTCTACACCTAAATATGCTTTTATCTAAATGGTCATGAACAAGGTCTGCAGAAAATGCATATTTCTTATATTATACTGCAATTAAAAATGAATGTTTGCTTTAATATAAGCTAAAAGGTGAAAGATGAAAACATGAAATTAACAAAATCATCCTAACATTGGCTAACTCAACATTTGTTTCTTTTAAAAAGGATCTGTGAATTGTGCAATTAGATATCTACTTAAAGATCCATTAAAATGGTAATTACAAGTTTTTGAAATTTTTGTGTATTTATTTTAATCATGAACATATTAATGTGCTACCTTTTAGCTATTGTTAAATTTCACCTTTTAAACATGTC
Organism: Plecturocebus donacophilus; assembly: GCA_004027715.1. Classification (NCBI taxonomy): domain Eukaryota; kingdom Metazoa; phylum Chordata; class Mammalia; order Primates; family Pitheciidae; genus Plecturocebus; species Plecturocebus donacophilus. Next base: position 20,248 of record PVKP010009555.1, read on the forward strand.
TAAGTAAGGCTTTTTAGAATGGGCAATTATGTTTTATTATCATGTTCTGTTCTACGAATATAAGGATAATGCCACTAATATTGCATGTATATATCTATACAAAGACAGATTTTGTATACTAGGATTTCATTCAAGAAATATTTTGTCTGACATTTCTGCATATAAGCCTACAAGTGATATATAATAAAATAGTAAGAATCAGTTTCGACATAAATATTAAAATCAAATAGCTGATTTAAACACTGGGCACCACCTATGGCTTTCTTAACATTTTACAAAGTTCGGTGTTAACGCAGCTGTATTTCAGTAATTTATGTAAGTACAGAAATAAATTTGATACATGTTTTATTTTGTGGATTCATAATCATCTTAAAAACTCCCAAAGCTGCAAATAAGATGATGACCATTCTATACGGTAGAGCAAAAGTACTGCAATGTCACTAGAATCTGATTAAATATAATAAAACTTGCTTCTTTGTTTGCTTGCTAGTTTTAATTATATAAATTAAAAAGTGGTTATAGTGCCCTTAAATAAAGTACTAATTTTTAGTGATAATCTTAGCTTTCTATGAAGAGGTATTGTATCTCCAAATAAGAAATTGGAATATTAAAATAAGAAAAGTAAGTGATTATTATTTTGGGGATGTTAAACCTATATTTGCAAAAAACATGGGCACCTGATGCTACGTTGCAAGTGATTTCTAAGTTAATAATATCCTATCTGTGCATTAAGAGATCCTGTCTTTTATGTAATAAATTGATCAGATATTGTGATAGCAAGGATTCTTGCAGTATTTTGGCTCACAAGGGTTAGAAAAAAATTAATTTTAAAAAAAGTGTCTGTAAATAGTTTTCCTACCTCCGTGCTTGAGTTTGCTTCTTAAGGACTTTGATATTGGGATCACATGCAGCAGTATTTAAGCCTGATGGGATGAGTTAAGGATAGGGGCTTAATATGGCTTAACTGTCATTTCTGCTTACATTTTAAGCACTTGGATCGGTGTCATCAGAGCCATCTTTGTGGTCTTGCCTGAAACAACTGAAAATATTAGAAATACTGATGGAACTTTGGGATGAGACCGTACTTTGCATGTTAGGTTAATTTATATTTTGGCTAAGTTGCTTGTTTCATACAAAGGTTTCTATGGGCATTGATTTTTTTCATTCTGTTCACATTAAATGAGAAAGCAAAAAAATTTTTTTTCCCAAAAGCCAATGGTTTTTCTACGTAAATGAGTTCAGACTTAATTTTAATGGAAGTGAAACATAGTCAATAGAGGCAAATTAAAACCATATAATTTTGTAATCTTAGTTTAGCTATAATTGCAGCAATAAAACAGTGGAAAGAATAATTGTGGAACATATGTTTGTGAGTGACATTATCTAGGTGACTTCCCCTTTACGGCAATGTGCTGTCCTATTTGTTTCCCCTCCCTATGTATTGGAATGACAAACCTGCAAGCCTGGAGTTAATGCTGATTGCAGCAGCTGCTTACACATGGAGTCGCCATAGCAACTGTGAAGGTTGCCATGCAACCATATTCTTTTAGGGACAGTGAAAATGCCCAAAGGCTTACTAAAAATACACGAGGAAAAAATCTGAAATTTTCTTACTACTTTTAGTGGTTATAAAGAACTATGATACAAGTTGAAAGCACAGGTCAAGCAAATAAAAACCCAGCCCTGACCTTTCAAAAATTGCTTGCTGTTGCCTGAAATCTCAAGCTTTATTCACAGAGATGACTTTTGATCGATTGTAAAATTGGTAGCTTATGCTAGGCAGCCCTCTAAGACAGGAAGATTCAGTATGGTGCTATTGGTATTCCTTGTGGGGTTAAAGGTCAGTAGAAAGTCATCAATGCAGTATTGATTGGTAGGGTTGAAAAATGCCCATGTTTACACCTTCTCACTGCTAGGGTTGGGTACCAAACCTTAAGAAGACTCATGCAGCCTCCAAGCGTGCTCTGGAACAAACCATTCCATCAGCAAATGTGACATCACTTCAGTCAGCTCAGCTGTTTCTGCAGCTTTCTATAAATAGCTAGATAAAAAAATGAAGACTACTTGCAGAGAATTTGGCCAACCAATCTGCTTATTCGAATCATTTAAGATAGTCTTAAGATTCTGGGTTTTAAACATCTTCAGTTGATATTGATGTTTTTCAATATAAATTGTTATTTTAATAGCAGAATCCTTTTTAGCATACATATAAAATGTGCTGATGTACATGTAATTTTATTATAGTGTGACTCTTTTAAAAAATTGAACAAACATTGTCCAGCATCTAATGGGGTAGGCTATGTCCTAACATCTAATCATTTATGTTCACATACATATAGAGTTCTAGATATCATCTAATTTACTACTTTAGCAACACAAATTTAGTGAATAAATAAGAATATGTCAGACAAGATGGCTATCATCAAATTATAAGACTGTAAGATTTTTAAAAATCAGCTGAGGTAATAAAGACATTAATATTTGAAAAGAATAAACAGATGGAATGTACATGAATTTTCTTTAATCATATTTTACATGTAATCAGTCATATTTTAACATTTTGAATGAAATTTTCTCAGATGGTTGCATAGTTATATTTCAAATGAATCTATTCCTCTAAAAATACTCTGAATTTGCAGACTTTATTAGACTAATAACAGTACAATGTTCTATTATTGAGTCATTTCTCAATTTTACATAGGTTTTGTGCCAGTAAAGATGATAGGAAGTTACCCAGGTCATCGTAATGAAGAATTTTAGTACTTCAAATAGTCAAGACAGACCTCTTTGAAAGCTATTATAGACTGTGTCTACAACTTAACAAAAATATGTGGTCAGTTCACTTAATCTAGTTAAAGAAGCCTTGTTTCCAAGACTTCAAATATCCAGAGTAACCTTAGATGTGAATGTAATATGTATGCCTGAAAAATAGGATAAACCTTCATCAGTTTGAAGCAGCCTTAAGAATGGTATAGAACAACCATGTAGTAGGAAAAGCTCATACTATGTACCCATTAATTTCTTACTATCGTTTCAGGTTTTTTTGTTGTTGTTACCAGTAGCTTGTGCTTTTAAAATACTTTTGTCCCCTCCATTAGAAAAGATTATGATGAGCAACATAAATTTTATCTAAATCTACTCTCTTCTTAAAATAATAAGCCAGATATACTAGACTATTAACATGCTTTTTCTGTTTAATATTCCTCCTTGACAATTCATAAAGATGGTTGCAAATGATGTTAAATTAAATTAGTGACTGAACTGAAATATAAATTTGTTTTTAAATAAATATTTACTTTATTATTTAAGCAGACAACACCTAGAACCAGACATGAAAGTAATCTATAGTATAGTGATCTGAAAGTTTTTTGAAAAATTATTATAAATTTTAATATGTAAAAGTGAACAAACATTGCATTTGATACCAAGTTGCATGAGCACAACTAATACTTTTCAAAATTTAGAAGAACTTAAATTAACATTATTTAAGGAAACTGTAAACATGTAGATATAAACTATACAATAAGCAGTATGAATAATCTATAGAGCAGGACTCTAGGCTTATATTCCATAAGGCTTCTATTTCTTAAACTTTGTACCTTATGATATAAATGGAAATATGGTTTAGCATTCAAGCATAAAAAAGATTAAATTAATATTGTTATATCACTATCTCCCCCATTATGGCATTCAGAAAGCATGAGAGAAAAGTATGCTAGTTTTATGATAACTTTCTTTCTCACAGCTGTTTCATATGTATTAAAACTACATATTCATATTTCATTTTAATTTGGTTTGGTTTGAAATTTGAATCTTTGTCAGGGAGTGGTTTTGAATTTGCATTCCATAGCCTGTTAATAAATTTAAGAATATAGGTAGACTGTTTTCACTAGATTTGATAGGCAAGCATCTTTCTGAGTATGTGCAGATCTCTAAAATGTTCTGACTTTTTAAGATTATGATAATTAAAATTTTTTTTTGAGGAGCCATCCTAAAATAGTTAGAAGAATTTTGTACAGATTTTATTTGAAAACTGAATAGAATAAGAGTGTATAACTATGGCTATAGCTTTATTTAATTCATCTCAAAATACCCCTACATGTTCATCTTTGCTCAAATGTGATACCACGGCTAAAATTACACTTAATTTTTGAGCATCTGTTCTATATGCTCTCAAGTTTTTAAAAGCAACCATTTAATAGCTTGGAGAGATAAATTACTAATAGCAAGATACAATTGTTTATTAAAATATAATGAAATACATTTTTTAAAAAATTGTGTAATCCTATTTTAGCTTAGTATGTCTCAGGGCATTATTAACAATCTAAAAAAGTCAAACTTGAAAAAAATCTTTTTAGCTTTTTTTTTCTTTTTTAGCACAGCCAACCATTAAATCTCACCAGTAATGCTGAAAAGATCTGGTTGTGTGCATAGATTGCTCTTTACCCAGGATGCACTTCTGTCTACAAGATTCTGAATAGAGACACACCTGCTAGCTAGCTGATAACACTCTGGGGTCATTTCATTGAAGAAACTGTCAGCCAGAAGATACTTAAAATAAAGCCACAGACAAAATCATGACCTACACTGTTGAGAGCAAAAAGGTGTAAAAGCAGAAAGGAAATGTAGATAAATGCACATTCCTTTGTACCAAAACAAAACTTTTACATGTAAATTCAACGGAATAGGAAAGAATGAGGAAGAATGTTTCCTTCTACAGTAGAAACAAATTAGATTGTTCAGCTGCACATTTGGCTCTCCGCCAAAGGAGTCGTGTGCCATGCTTGTTTGCCTACCAGTGCTGCTTAGATTGGCAAATGCCCATGCAGTTTGAAGAGGGCAGGCGGATGACTGGATGCCTGCCAGGAAGTGTGTGGGCCTGATGCCACTGCTGGACTCCATAGCCTGGTAGGAATGAGGAGTACAAAGGCATTCAATAATCTGAATGTCCCTTTGCTTCAAGAGAGTGGTGCCAGGCAGCATTTAATGAGAGATTGCTTTGTTACAAAGTCCTCAACATCAAGTGGGCTGGTGAGCTCATTAACCTGACTGCAGCAAATAAAAAAGGCACACTCAGAAGACTCCCATGATAGCCTACTCAATGGTGTAAGAGCCCTTTTGCTTCCTTTATGGTGATCCATTAGCAAGCAGCAGTGTAAACACCATAAAGCAAGCCAGGTTTCTGATTGTTCAACTAAAGTCTGTTTCCCCTTGGGGATTATACCACCAGTTGATATAGGATTTTTCCTCTTAAGGTTTCTATCTACTACATAATGACCTTCTTTGCAATGAAGGATTTTGGGGGTTGCTCTTAACGGCATAGCTCCAGTTAAGGAAACATGAACTGTTCAGGTGTCTGAAAGAAGGCAATGATGTAAGACACACAGAGAAACAAACTACAAAGTGGAGTGATCCCAAGGGAAATCTTGCCAGTGCACTTCTGAAGCCCAAACTGGGGAACATGTTACATTACTTTTCTATGTTCCCTTTATTTTTAGCTTTCATGGAGCTTTACATTTATACAAGAGGTAGGCCACCCCTGCAGTTAGGAGATAGTTAGTTCACTGAGCATCTGTCTCTGAGTGCTGCTCTCACTCTCTGGGGATTGTATCGCCTTCGCAAAGGCTCACCAGCAAGGATTCATTTCTCCTCCATTTGAAACATATTTGATGGTTGATTGTGCAAAACTTCAACTTGCAGCATCTAAACAGGATGCTATAAATTGTTTTTATTTTTTAACTGTCAAACTGGAAAGGCAAAAGAAGACCAAAAAGAAAAGACAAACTATTTCAACATTACATCTTTAGAAGTCTACAGGCCATCTGTTGCTTTGTTAAGTGTCCAGTTACTAATCTGAGGATACCGCACTGAGGGAGTGTATGACTTTAGGGAATGGGGTGAGGACCAGAAGGTAAAGAGCCTGTTACTTTTAGGTCACCAGTTCAAATCCAGAACTAGTCACTGATGAGTGCCAGTCATTGTCTTTTGATTGATACTTGATGATCAAAATAAAATGTGTTAATCATCTTGGTCCCATGTTTAGTTGACATACGACTGTAGTTGTCAAAATTACTATCTATACTTGCAACATAATCTGGACATGGAAGTCATTATTTTTGTTTCCCCAATAATCATTTTGGAAAAAGGATCAAGTTTAACTGTGATGGAACCCTGTGTGAGACTGTTCTAGCCCTTTGTTAATATTTTAAAAAACCAGAATATATCAATTTGACTTGTACATATTTCTGAGTGAAAGATGCTGCTATGACTAGAGAATTGAATGAACAGGGAAGAAATAATAAAAATGCTATACATTTTAATAACATTGAGTTCATTCATTTGATCATACAAAGCAAAAGTAGCTCTTTACTTTTTCGTTTTGTATAAAGAATGAATTATTTTTAATAAAGATTATTGTCTTTATGTATGAATGCCTTAAAATTAATTACTTTTAAATTAATTTAAATCTAATACATATATCTACATGTAGAACAAATAGATATCTATGCATATAGATGCATATAAAGATGTCTACATATTTATATATAGAAAAATGGATAGAAAGGTCAAGTTAAAAACATGGATGAGTTTATTTTGAACTGGTGTCCTGTTTAAGTTAAAATGGGAAGCATATAATGAGAAAAGTACCCTTCTTTGGGATAAGAGAAAGGGATTTTTGAAAATCTGGTTAGATCACTAGAATGTCAGAAAGGCTTACTAAATATTTTAGAAGTATTTTCCTGGATGGGGAGTTTTTGGAGGGGAGTTGCCACTATTTTTGTCTTGTTCATCTTTGTTTTCCTCTTGGTATTTCTTGTAGTGCTTTACAAAATACATTAAAAATTTATGTAATTTATTGTATAGTGATTTCTAAGCAGGAAGATAAAATCACATAGTAGAAAAAGCAAGAATTTTGAAGTAATGCAACCCGGGGTTATAATTCTACATTCTCTTCTCATGAGCTATGCACCCTTGGATGGGTTAGTTGATTTCTCTAAGTCTCAGGTTCCTCACATATAAAATAGACAGGAATGCCTGCCTCATGGGAGATTAAAGGGCTCAGCATCTGAAAAGTAATGTGAACACCACTGGTACAGAGTAGGTGGTATTGTTACCGTTATTTTTGTAACATTGCTATTTTGAGTTCTTGTTCATTCCTCCATCTCGTTTTTGTTGAGTATCTATCATCCTAGGCTTATTTTATTAAGCCATGTCCAGTGATTTCCACATGATGCCTTATGTTAGAATTATAAAAAAGATATTGCCCTATCCCCCACAAAAAGTAACCATAAGCTTTGATGCAGACAGCTTATTGATCTACCCTCTCTCAACAAAAGTAGGTAGCTGAAAATCTAAGAAAAAAGTAAATCTCCTTTTAAGCTCCACAGCATGCCCCATACAGGAACTAGATATCAATATTCTTTTTATTTTAAAAGTAGTTCAAAATTATATCGACTTTTTTTGTACTGTGTACTACAAAAGTAGGCCAAAGGCTAACATTCCACTAGGAGGCAGCACAACGTTGTGAGAAGGTCCAGGACTTTGAGGTCAGTCAGACCTGGGTTCAAATCAGTCCAGTCATTGTGTGACTTGAACCGAGCCTTTTTGCTCCCCGCAAGGCTCCTTTTCTTGCATGCAGGGAGTGGGAACAAGGTTTTCTTTGAAGAGTTATGGTGAGGATGCGTGAGATAGCAGTGAACAATGCCAGGCGCCTGCAAGGCAATTTCATCAGTAATAGTTGCTTGCCACCTTACTGCTAAAGCTGCAGATTGAGTTGAACTGGAGAGGACTTGGAGAGCTGCCCAACAGCTATGAGAGTGTGTGGTGAAAGGGTGGTAGAGAATGTGGTTCAGCAAACAGCTGGGAATATCAGAGGGCAACACATTGGAATAGCATGGAGTGGGGGGAAAAAAGCAAGTGTTTCTTCTTGTTGAATGTAAGCTGAGTCAATAAGAAGCTGTTCCGGCTTGGTTGTGCAGTGGAACATTCAGTATCAGGGATGGAAAAATAAGCATAGAATTATTTATCATGACATGAAATGAGCTCGTCCAAGAAACCATCCTCTCTTGGTTAGCCTGTTGCTGTAATCTCTGTGCTGGTCTTGCTTAATCTGTTCCCGCCCCTTTTAAATACCTTCTCCACACTGAAACTGGACTTTTCTCCCCAAACACACATTCTTAATACTGCTTTCTTGACTTTCTTATTCTCATTTTCCTGGCCTGGCTCAGACATCTTTAGAGTATGGAGGGGTAGAGGAACTTTCAAAAGGAGAAATGATCACAATCGCTATAGTCTAAGTCAATGAACAAAAGCCACCGGGTAAATAAATGCCATTGTCTTCCTGTCTACAGACTGTTCATTTAGTTAAAATGAACAAACTAATGCTCAGCATACAAAAAAATTAAAGTCCTCATTGGATTCCTCTGTATTTATCATTCAAGTCATACCCCTTTTTGTAATCTCACTTTTTGTCCTCCCTTTGTTTAAATTCTTTATATCACTACCCCCAATGCCCCTCCATATGAATTTCATAAGACCACACATTACTTTAGCACTGATTATTAGTTATACATTTGCATATGTGTTTGCTCATTATACTGTTTTTGGCTTGAAGAGTAGATCTTATAACAGAAGTTATCAAGAGTGACGCTGTGCATTTCCTTTTAGGTGCAATCTTTTCTCAACTTGGAGCTATAAGTTTTTGTCATTGCAAAAAATCTTCCTTTTTTGGCTTACCTCACTAATGCCTTTATATATCTTGCGCACCCAGACACATTCTCCTAAATGCACCAAGTCAGTTATTATAGTTCTGCTAACATTACACAAAAATATTGCCAAACATAAAAAAAATGATTGTACTATTGCAAACTATCTAAATACATAAGCACAATTTGGTGTCCCTATTTGTTAAAAGGCCCACTAACATACCATAATGCTATTTGTCTCCAAATCTTTTTTTTTCTGAGAATAACCTATACACATACTCATATATAATACAACCATATACTGTCTAGATATAGCTCTCCATGCTTTGTGTGCTAGCAGAGCCTCTCAGCCAATACGAGCTAGGGTGGCAGTTTGTGCTAGACTTACTCTCTCTGCCAGTGAATGTCAGTGTACCATCCTGCAAACACTTTCAATTTCAATCTCTCTTTTGTCATTATTGTATGTTCCTGCAAATATTTTTTACTTAGAATGTTTGCCAGAAAAATATGATGAATTTGCCCACCCCAGAAAACACAAGCAAGGAATATCTTACCAAGCATAAAAATTAATTTTTGCATGTGGCTGAAGAAACCTAATGCAATGATAAGAAAATCCAGGTAAAGATGGCAGGGAATTAAGGACTAGGGCTTTGGCATTATAAGGGGCATTCAAAACAACAGCACAGCATGGAAGTACTGACCAACTATATTTACAAGATATAGTTGCAAACACTGAAAGCTGTAGGCATGCCATGATTTCAGAGGATTGGAAGAGTATGACAAAGTGACTTCATCCCTCTCTCTAGATGATGCTGAGAGCATACATCTCTGCAGGGATGGTTCAGTTATTGCTGATTCAGCCCTCTTGCTTATAAAAATGCATTCCCTATGCTAAATGGGATATGCATGTATCTTTTTCTATGCCAAGTTCTTAGACTGATAGACTTTTTTGATTCAGGAAAAAGGTTCTTTTTCAGATAAACACTACCCGTCACCTTCAATGATTCCTCAGTCCTCTGATGACAGACTTTAGGCCATGCATAAATTGTTTCCTGTTTACGTCTCTAGATTTAGGTCTTAATTTTTATCCTCGGATTGTGCTGTTTTGAATGTGCCATTCCATCATGTTCTTGTCCTCTCACCTTTTTGCCTGGTGAAATACAATCCTCTGGATCTCCACTTTAGTAACTCTGCTGAAGAAAGCCTTCCTTGAACTCCCAGGAGAGGGTGGGCCCTCATGCCAGGCCCCCAAGCAATGTGCCCTCACTCTGTTAACCTCTTCTTCACTGGCCTGTCACAGGTTACAATTCTTGTTTATTTATGGCATGTATTATGATACAATTAGATGGCAGCTGGAATTATGTGTGCACCTTTACTCATCATATAACATAGCCTCTAACACAGTATGCTTGGCACACTGTAGACACCCAAATATTATCTGTTAAATAACTGAACGGATTCGAACTCACTTTCCAATTTATCTCCCACCAACCTCCCATTTCCGTATCCTCCTTATCTATCTTCTGGTTAAAGACACATAATGTACTTTCAAACACATAATGTACTTTCGTATTTATCTGCCTATGTTTATCATCTTCCTTCAGTATGAAAAGCATTTTCTGCTTATTGAAATTATACTCATAACTTCAATGGCTCATTCTCTGATACTCATTTCCTCATCTCCCCACTTAAATTAGTTGCTTCTTTAATCTCCTCTCTAAAACTTAGTTGTTTTCTTCTCAGCCCTTCTGCAATATACAACATTAAATTATATCTTTCTTTAGCAGCCCTCCTTTTTTTCACTTTCACTACATTGCATGCTCTCAGTGGGCCAAAACTATGCAAATGTTCTTTGTTCTTCACCTGTCTTTCATAGCACTTAGCCATGGGCCTTGAACACAGATTACGCATTTTGTAATTTTTTAAATTAAATTGAATTGTAGTTAAAAGTTTATTCCCCACATCTTTAGGAGGCTGGGCCTTGCTGGAGAAGAGTTTCTGACTCTTCTCCACGTGGCTGCACTTTGCAGAGGGTCATATTGGCGGAGAGACCATGTGTAGGGCTCATGGTGGAAGAAGAGGAGAGGCGCAGTAGTGTGGGGGCTGCATGGAGAGGGTGCGCTTAGGAGAGACAGAGTGGTTTCTGCACAGTCTATGTGGGAATCCCTGGGGGTTGAGACTGGTGAAGCACTAAGCATGTTTTGCTCAGCACTACTCAAAGCTTTCTATGAACGATTCTTTCCCCTTCTGGAAAATTTGCAATAAAGGTCTACATTATTCTTCATGCATCTGGAATTCAATTTGTGGGGTTTGAGGTATGGTTGATGATAGGCAGTTCTAGGCCTCAAGACAGTTAGCTTTTTGTAGATTACATATAATGTTAAATGCTGAAAAGAAGAGGTAAAACAGAGGTTAGGAAGGCACATAAATCTACATTTTTTATAGGCGTCACAGATGCAAGGAGAAAAATCCTTTTAACTCTTTTTACTAAACAATTCATATTATCCTTCTGACTTTTTTTTGTCATTTCATTTTTCTACAATGGTCCCCAAATAATTCAGTCATTAAAAAAGTTATCATAATGTTTGAGGCAGTCACTGATGCGTTAAAGGTCATTCATGGTTTATGGGAAATTACATTGTGTGAAGTGACATATCAAGTCTAGTGGGCGAAAGAAAAAATATACTGATTTTGGGTTAAGGATGTACTTAGGACACTGGATGTGGTGTGAACGCTCACAGCTCACAGAACCTTGTAGACTCTTAAAGAATAAGAATAAAGTTAATTGCCAATATCAGTTGAACAAGGACATGGAAACAAAGGAAACCAACTGTTTACCTGTATGTTTTAAGCTGCTCATAGCTTAGTCTTGCTGAAATACAGAATGACAGGATTCTAGGGCTGAAGTCTAGAGAAAATAATTTAACTCTTAGCAGCAAATTTAAACCCATCAAAGTCAGTCCTAGTAGCAAAGATCCCGAGGAAAGAAAACATTACAACTTTTCACTGTGACCAGTTTGTAAAATAATCCTTTTTAGTAAAAAATTAATTTTATATACAAAATGGGTTTATCATTTTATCAAAATGAGTTGACCTTAACCTGAAAAATTAGTTGGCAAAAATTAGGAGACATTGAAAATTTCTTTCTCCCGTTGACTTAGGCCTGGGAGTCTCAGTATGTAGGAAATTACCTTTTACTTTCCTAAGAGAATACTTACTGGAGAGGAACAAGACTCTCTTTCCTCTTGCTCTCAGAGGTAACCAACTCAGCTCTATCTCCCAGTTACATTTGGGTAACTGAAAACAGGACAATCAGACAATGTCATACTTTTAGCATGTTGTGGTTACATTGTTGTGTACATCTTTCTGCCTCTAAAACAAATAGTGGTATTATGGATATGATAGTCTAAAAAGTTTGTGTTGTTTTCTCATATATATTGTAAGAAATACTAAGAATAGAAAAAAAGTCAAACATGTCCTCTATTTAATAAATATATGTTAGAACTCAGTTATTAAAGTTATCCAAGGCTTTTCTTCTCCAAACTAAGTACTCTATTACTTCTAAACCCTTTTTATAGGTTTTATATTGTCATGACTTTCTCAAATAATAATCAGTCATTCACTATAAGACATTCCATGCTCCCCACCCCCTGCCGATATATACTATTGACCACTGTCTATGTGGAAATGCAGCAGTGAACAAACAGCCAGCATCCCTGCCTTCTGGAGGCTGCTTTACACTGACCTAAGTCACTGGGGAACCTGAAAAATGTATCAGACACAATTCCTCCATTCTAAGAAATTTCACTCTAGGGAAGGTAAATATAAAATCAATGTTTATTAAACTTATGTACCAGGGACTGTGAAAAGCACTTTCACAAAACTAATGTCATTTAATCTTCAAATATCCCTTGAAGCTATGTATTATTTCCTCCATTTTTGTAGCAAAGAAAGCTGAAATCAAGTAAAATTAAGAGACTTCCAAAATATAACATGGGAAGGTGGAGGCAGCACTGACACTAGGGTTTTGTTTTGTTTTGTTTTGTTTTGTTTTGACTCTAACACCCTTTTTCCTGAAATTAAATACACAAAGTAATGTAAGGCACCATTGCCTCACAGAAGTTGTACTTAGCAGTGCATTTCAAACTAGAGTGTGCATATAAATCATCTAAGTACATTTATATATATATATATATATATATACATACATATATATACACATATAGGTACATACACATATGTACACATATAGACACACTTATACACAAAAATATATAGGTATATATGTATACACACACACATCTATATATATTATATTATATATATTATGTGTATATTTTACTTCCAGAGTCTGATTCAGTAAATCTGGGGTGGAACCCAAGATCTTGCAATTCTATCAGGCTCCAAGGTGATGTTAACTAATGCTGCTGGTTCAAAAGTCACACTTTGGGCAGCAGGGGGCTATAGAAATACAGAAGTGAGAAGAGTTCAGGAGTAGGGAATGCCCTATAAAAGCAGTGACATTTGGATGGACCCTTGATTGACAGGAAGATTTTTCACAAGGTGCAAGTGAGGAGGAGAAGGTGGAGCAAGCACTTCAGGTGGCAGAAAAGCTTGAGTAAGGGCATGCAGGTCAGAGAAATAAATGTAGTGTGTTGTGGAATGGGTAAGAAGTCTACGATAACAAAAGTGTAGCTAATATGTAAGTGCATGATGTGCAATTAGAAACCAGAATGACAGTGTCAAGCAGATTACAGAGCTCCTCAAAGTGAGGCTAGGGATTATGAAATTAATTATAAATGCAGAAGGAATCTATTGGAGGCTTTTGAGTGTTATTTCTTATCCACTTATGATTTGGGTATTGTATTAAGAAATCTACTCTGTCAATGCTGTGTAGGAGGTGAGGAAAAAATAGTGAATTGGGATGTCTTGCAATGATTTCAATATTTAATAATGAAAACTTAAATTTCAGTGATAACAGGGAAAACACAAAGGAACAGACCAATATAAATATTGACAACACTTTGCAGATATATTAATGCGATAAGCAAGAGTATGGAAAAAGTCAACAATGAATTTGAAATTTGCCATCTATGTTCATAGCAGTGATGCTATCATTGACAAACTGAGGACACAGAAGAATGAGCTGGTGAAAGAAAAAATAATATGCCCACTATATTGTTTGTTCCCAGAATCCGCTGCCTCTCTTCACTGCGTCCATTCTTACTGAGACTGTCTTTGGTGCCCATTTCTTGAAGGTAGACATTTGGATTGACTCCGGAGTAAGGGGTTGTGGTAAATGTGGCAAAATGACATTTGGTAATAAAGATATTATGAAGGAGAGGGATGTCTGTGCTAGATTGGAAGAGACATGAAGCTAGAGGTTTTGAGAGATGAGAAACTGGGAACAAAACAGAGACTATAAGTTTATTTTGTGTCTTAGTGAATTATGAGCAGGTGAAGTGAAAGTAGGGGATTGAGAAAATGGGAAGATACAAGGCTGTGACTAGAAAGCAGGATACTAAAGTAAAATATTTGAGAAGTGAAGCAGATCCAAGTGATAAAGTCTAAAGATATTGTAGAAGTGTATGGCTGAACTGGGATGGCTGAGGAAGGCCATTTGAGTTAAAAAGTTCCCCAAATTTTGATAATGTTGAATGCATATTTAAAGGAGTAATATCTACTAGGTTAATGTTTGAAGATATGATATAGAAAATGTGAGCCAATACCAAACTTGAGGATGTGGCTCTATAATTGGTAGATTATGGAGAGAAAGAAAAGTAGCAGGATGGAATTAGACTTAAAGAGGAGAGACTTCGAATGGAAGTGTTAAGGTAGAAGTCTGAAAATGGCAACAAGATACGGTTTTTGTAATATAACTTTCTGTGTCTTATATGTAGTTTTTGGTGAGGGTGGAGGTAGAATAAATGACAAAAGAGGGGTCAAATGATAGCCCTATATCAGAAAGAGATTTGAGGACTAAGTGGGGACCGGGGTGGAGATGGAAAGGGAACCAGATTTCGCTGAAGTAAGAAGGTCAAAAGTATGTATTGTGAACAGATATCAGATAAATGGAAGCATATCTTTAAGTGCGGGCCAAGATAAGGTGGAATAGTAGTGGGAGGAGCCAGAGGAGATGCTGTCCTACACCCTAGCACCTTGGATCCTACCACAAATTTAAAGCTTTTAAATTACCATGTGACAAGTTATCACTATAGCTCATCTCGTTGATTCTAGTAACAATCTTAGGTGATAGACACTATATATCTATCTTGCAAATGAGCAAGAAACATCTCAAGGAAGGTGAACATGAATTTTGGAGATAAGTAGGTCAAGGAATTTTTTGAGGCTACAGTGTGAAAGGTGTCAGCTCCCTGAATGCCAAAGCTGATCAGGATAATGACAAGAATTAGAGCAGAGAGAGCCCAGCTGAAAATCATTCACAGCTAGTGAGTAGCAGAATTTACCAAAAAGTTAATACTCTTGGACTCAGTAAGACATATCACTTCTGTGATACATGAGGGAAGAGAAAAATCTGTAAATTTGAAGTAAAATAGAAGAGGGTTACTTCAAAGGATAGTAACAATGTGAATAATGAAGTGCTTCTGTAGAAGCCATTTGTCATTAGAATGATTTGGAAGATTGACCAGTCCTGTTATTCCAAATATAATGTTGATGTCCACACATCGTGTAGATTACGGGTAGGCAGGACTTCTAGTTGTGTAAATGGCTTTGGAAGACATTCAGTAAGACAAAATTGCTTAACTCTGCTCTTTTGGCATGAAAGTAGCCATAGATAATACCGAAATGAATAAGCATGGCTATGTTCCAATAAGATTTCATGTCTTTACAAAAGCAGGCAGCAAACTGGATTTTGCCTGTACTACGTGGTTTGCCAACCCTTGATCTAGATCTTGATTTCTGCTTCTAAAGGATGAACTTTCCAACATTATTTTGGTATGGACAAGGAACATTAAGAGAACTAACTACTCAGCGATTCCTGAATTCATTATCTTAATCACTCAACTTTAAATTCTCCCATACCATACATAAAGGTCTGCCAAAATCATATTACCTACTTACCTATTCCCCATGCCCATCCCTGGTTTTGTGATACTGAGGTTGACTTTCTATTTTCATCATTCTTCTTTTGTTTCTGACATCTGTAAGATGTCGAGATTATTTGAAATAATAATGCTGCTTCTCAGAGTATTAAACATTATACCCAACTTGATGCCATGAATTTAATGAACATATATTTTGTTATGTGGGTCATTGGCCAGAGAACTGTGGAAATATAGGAAATTTAAACTTTTCTGAAAGATATTAGAAAAATGTTTATTGATCCAAAAAGATTTATAAAACTCTTAAAGTCTGAGTGAACAGTGGGTATAGAGATTCCAAATACTTTCATAAAGAGCTCCTCTTCAATAGACTTAATGCATGTTTCTTCACAGTAAAGGATCATGTTGATGTGACACAACATCACGTATTTAAATGGCGCCATTCTCCGGAGAACGGAGAACGTGTAGCTTAATGCAATGACTCAGATAAAAACAAAGGTTTGTAATTTGAAGAAACTTTCTGGATAATCTTATCATATTCAATCTTAACAAGATATGTCTCTACAGTAGTGTTAAATGTCAATCTATCATTAGATAAAATAGGCCACTAAGGCATGCTCACCAACTGAGAAAGAGTTACAACAATTACAAGTAACTTTTATCAATTGTTTTCAGTTACTTAAAGTAAGTTTCGCACCTTTGTGATGCTCATAATTTTTCTTTTGCTTTTTCTCCTGTAGTGCAAAATAATATATTGCAATGTGTATTCAAATTCCCCTTGCTACACAATGTTCATTAGGTATAACATTTCATTTTAATGTTCCTCTACAATTTTGAATTATATAGATCTAAAATTAGAACTATTATTTATTTTTCTTTTAGAAAAACTTTTTCTTGCATTGTACATCATAGTTCTGGCTCTACTTCTGGTGTTCTTAATGCTATGTTACCATCTTTCTGTCCTCTGTGTATTTCAGAACAGGACCTTGTCAAGGTGAGAAAGGAAGGGTGAGAGAGGTAGACAGGGGAATTGAAAATAATTATTTTTATTAGCAATCACACTAATATCTACCTAACAGATATAGGCCAGGTCAGATGGAAGCTAATGCTCGGTGGTATAAATAAGTAGGTGTAGAGAATAAACCACATTTATTTATCTTCTTATGTGTTGCTTCATGATATTTTGAAATCTGAGGTTTTCTAACTGTGAATGGTATATTTAATTTACTTTAAGTTGATTTGAATTATGCATATGTATAATGGCATTCTTGTTCCTTGAAGCATGTCAAAATTTAGGGTGAATTTTTAGTTTCTCTGTAGAACTTATTTACTTGGGGAAATGAAGCTACTTAGCTCAGGCTAATGAAATTAAAGTCCTGGGTCCAATATCCCTGCATGAGTCAGATAGCTTTGCTTTGTTCTGCAGACACCAAGTGCATCTGTCATCCAGTCAAATACATTTCAAAGTCCCATCACTAAGTAAATCAGGTGTTGAGATAGAGACAGGGCTGTACAAGTTCATTTCCACAGGAAAAATAGCAGAACATACATGTTTTATGGACAGTGGGTTATTAAACAGGCCTTATGTACAAAATACCTGAAAGAATAATATATAAAGACAAATTATTTGAGACATAGGTAAGTTTTCTATTCATTTTATTTGTGATCCTAATGAAACCATGATGGCGACAGAGTAGATTAAAAATACATTTTGAATCAAATCAAGCTTCTGGCTCAATGTTCTTGAATTAGGCCAAATATACTGATATGTGCATATCTGTTATTCACTTACCTTATGGTTATTATTATTCTGGCTACTATTATTTTCTACTAAAGATAAATTCTCTTCCTCATTTTGACCCTGTCTTCACCCTCAGTTTTGCTTCTAGCCTTGATTTTGTTGTTCTTCATTCCAATTGCAATGCAGCCAATACTCACACCACTTCTTCTTCTTCATAATTCTTTTTGGAAGTGTTCTCTTTGCTTTCCCAGTAAATTCAAGTGTGTTTAGGAATATATGCAGTTAGTCTAATAAGTTTCCATCAAGTGTTTTCTGTAAGATCCTTGTTAGTGTGCTATGAAAGTAGAATTATATATATACATCTAGAATTAGAGCTATCATTTATTTTTATTTAAATAATCTTTTTCTTGTATTTAATCTCATAGTTCTCATATCATCTCTAATGGCCTCGTGTCACTAGACAGATACTCCGAAATCATCATTAGAATATACCCTAGAGATTACAATTTGAAAAAAAAATTCTGCATAATCACTACATTTATTACACTCCTAACACTTATAAGGTACTTATCTAGACTCCAAGACTCAAACTGCTGTGGTGACTTGAAGACTGTATTAAAATGGAGCTTATAATTTTGCCCTAAAGTATTTACAAGGACTTACCCAGTTACTTAACTCTGTAAGTCTTAGTTTTCTCACCTGCAAATTGGGAAAAATGGGCCAAATTAAAGATTTTTTATATGTTTTTATAACAAAACCCAGCTTATAACTGAAGTCATATTTGGTACTCCAGTGTAGAAAACAGATGAAAGCACGGCATCCCCTTCTGAAGAGTGAGAAAGCTCACTGGGCATCTCCTGCCCTCAAGGCTCTTCAGGTACTGCTTTGGAACACAGGTTGAAGCAAACTGAGTAGATTCTCAAAGTCTTCTCTAAATCTAGATTTCTAAACATCAGCTGTGGTCTATGCCGTGGCCCCTACAAACAGGAACTGGAGGTGCTGAACATGTGTTGAATGGAACTAATGGAATTAACTTGAATTAAGGAGCATCATCCAGATCTCCAGTGCTTTTTCTAACCAGCTTTTTTAACAGTGAGAATATTCTCTACTTGTTATAGTCACCCAGCTTGTGGCAGTTTGTAGGGTTGAAAACTTAATTCCTTGTCTGATCTCATTTACATGACATTAGAGGGGCACATATTT
This sequence comes from Plecturocebus donacophilus, assembly GCA_004027715.1. Taxonomy (NCBI): domain Eukaryota; kingdom Metazoa; phylum Chordata; class Mammalia; order Primates; family Pitheciidae; genus Plecturocebus; species Plecturocebus donacophilus. Next base: position 38,961 of record PVKP010009555.1, read on the forward strand.
GAGTCTCAGATGATAAATGGTTTAGTGTTTATTTGTCCTTATTTAAACAGACATATTATAATAAGTTTTTAAGAAAAGTAAACAAATGTAACTAATAATAAAATATAGAGTAAAGATGAACAGATTAAAGAAAAATTGGTCAACAGCTTACTTAGACAACGGATCATTAAATGAGTATTTTAAATTAATGAGTATTAATTAATGATATTTCCACAAAAATAAATCAATGTTTTAGGAATTATATTTCCAGAGATAAAATTAGTGCCTGATAAAATTTTTTTTTTCTAGGCCAAATAAGGATTTAGTAGGTTAAAGTTTTAGCAATTTAGAATAACTGAAAACTATATTTACTAAATGTGAATGAAAAATGATAAGTAAAACACTGGTCTTTGGGGGAAAGCATTTCTCTGGGAGAAAAAAATAGTTTTTTTCCCCACTTTATTTTGAAATTATAGGTGTTGGAATATTACATTTTAAAAGATACATATAGACGTTAAAAAGGGTTATTAATTTTTTTGAAATTTAAATGTAAATATCCCCTTCTCTCCCCCTCCTTCAATAGGAAGAAATGAATAATCAAAAAGAAATACAACAAACTTTTGTTTAGTCTGGGAATTGGGAATAGGAAAAGCACGGGCAATTAAATTTTACAACTAATTACCAAGACTCATTTTAAGGCAAGTAATTTTAACCTCATCCCCAATTGAAATCCAGAGCTACTAAGGAATTGAAAATCTGACTGGGTTTAATTTCATTTCCATTATTTTTCTTGCACACCCTCTGAAGCTGTGCCCAAATAAACTAGAATAATAGGAATGTCTCTGAAAAAAGTGGATAAGCAGAAGAATGCCTAATGAAGAAATGACTCTGTGGGCCAAAAGGAAGATGGCTGAGATTGATTATAGCCTCTTGCAGTTAATTTAACTGGATTGTCTGTAAATGAATTCTTGTGGATGTATTTCCCTGATCTCCTCAAAGTATATAATCCTTTTTAGGCCTTATCTTTCAGAAGAAAATGCCACATATTAGGTCTGCAGGAAAGTCCTGAAGCTTCTGGATCTTTCTATTTGTGGAATCTATGTCCAAGCATCTATTTTCCTTGAGGCTTGGTTATGATTTTATGTGTCATAGGGGCATTCAGGTGTCACCATAACTATTAGTGACAGTAATGATTAGTGATTTTTATAGTGATTAGAACAGATGATATTGTTAGGTAATTAGAAAGAGTTTAAATGTTGTACCACTCTTAATATGTAAGTATTTATTTTTAATAAAAACATACACTTTGAATTAATGCCACAGTTCTCAAATCAACTTGTTTGTTACTTTTGCTTAGTCTTCATGATCTAGGTCTTCAGGGTCTAGGAATGTTAGAGATAAAACAATGGCTGGCTTCATTTTACAGCCTTGAGTATGAAGTTGATGATCCAGGCCCAAAAGATCTTGCATTTTAGAATTGATTTTGTTTTGTTTTGTTTTAATATTAGTATATAAATGTGCTAAATAGAGCCAGTCTGTAATGAGGAAGTGTTTAAGACCTTGAACGTGAAAAAATATTAATTAATCTTTGAAAGCGCCTTTTGAATCTTCCATGCATGCCCCCTGCAGCCCAGCAAAGGGCTGACATCTTAAAAAGTTTATCTGAATTTCTGTAATGGCTCGCACAGAGACTTCTACTATTTGGAAAGCAATGGGATGCCTATGCAAGATGCTTCTCTGAACTAAAATGCAGTTTGGGACCAACAAGCCCAAAGGACAAGCAGACCCAGTCACGGAATCACGCAGATTGGTCGCAGAAGCATTTCATTTTACAAAGTGAGGAGAGATTAACGTGGATGCATATTAGTGTTACTGCATCACGTTCTTTTTCTATATTTCCTACTTTTCAATAATGGGATCACTGCTCTTGTCTACCTCCTCTGAATCTATTAAGGTAATGACACTGAATGGTAGAAGAATATCTACTATTTTATCATTTCTTTAATAAAATAGAGAATCACAAGTAAGGTATTAGTGAGATTGTAGAAGTTGTATGGAAATATTTACAAGAGAGGAAATTAGCAAGATTTTGCTACAATTTAAGTGGCTGAGGATTCACATGTTCAATCACCTCTAGGCTGATATGAGTGAAATTAATATCCTGCAGTATAAGTAGGTAGTGGAGGAACGGTTCCAGAAATATTCAAGCCCTAGGAAAAGAATTAAGTGTGTGGTGTAAACCCTAATTATTGATTAAGTCCTCTTTTCCCTGTTATAATTTAAAATGTGTTCTTAACTCACTTTTTTTTTCCATGTTAAATTCCCAGGTGCCAAATGTATCTGGCAGACAGTATATGTTTTGTCCATATTGGCTGAACTCTACTTATTTTATCTGTAAGCCCTGTTCCAAGTACAAGGGACAAATTTAAGTGCACTGATTTCTGGCATTTGGATGGGGACAGCTTTTAACCATGAGGCCCTTCCCACCACTTGCTTCCTCAGCAGCAGAGTGAGGGAGGTCGGGCTCTGTTAGGCTTCCACAGACTCCATCACCAGGCTTTCCTGGAGGCTCTATCTCCATCTTTTCTTAGCTGGGTTTTGTGAGGAAACTTGTAAAATTTCAGCTTTACCATAGATTAAATAAACCAAAATCATGGTTTCTTCTAAATTAGAGCTTGTCTTATGTTTAATATACTAAGCTTTGGCCTCAGAATTGATAATCTATTTCTAGATATAAGCAATCACCTATTACCAAGTTCTGCCATGCACTTTTGTTGAAACAATATGATAAAATATAAAATGTAATCGTCTCAAATAAGTCTGAGGATATCTTCATTAGTATTCACATCTAAAATGTAGATAATTGGTACATTTAACTGAAATGTTTGAGATCACAGGTTCATCTACTAGGTTGGAGATCCAACACTGATGTGGGCACCAATTAATTACCTTGGTGAATGCAGTGCACTCAGTGTTGATTGTCTTTAATGAACTTTATAGCTGCACCTTAAGATAGTATAGCTACACTCATATCTTCATTCACTCAATAAATATCTGGTAAGCATTTTCTAGAAGGCAGGCAGTTTGCTGGAAGATGAAGCTGCCATGTCCAGTGAAACATACTCTCTGCCCTGCCCTGAAAATATTTCAGCTGGAGTGGAGGAAGGTTAATAGAGCAGGTGGAATGGGCTAGGTTAAAATTAGACATAGAAGGATAATCAAATACGGCATCGGAGGGATACCAGAAGGCCTTCTGAAGTCAGTATGTGTTAATTAGACAAACAACAGGTCAAAAAAACCAGTGGAATTTGAAAAAGTATGTCATCTTTGCAAAGATTTGCAGGTGATGAAGCTAGAAAAATCAGTGGCGGATAGTCCATTTTGAATCTAAGGTGATTAGCTAAGGCATTACTATCCTAAATGATATGGAAAGCACCTAACAGGTTTTAAGAAAGGAAGGGCCATGATCAGATTTGTAATTCTTAAAAAATCACTTTGAAAAAATTATATTATTGAAAGAAAGACTATGGGGAGAAGAACATAGATGTCAGCCATAATTAAAAAAAAAAAAAGGAGAGACCATTTAGGGGATGAACAACTGAAGCCTGGAATCTGACAATAGAAGCCAGATTATTGGGAAAAGACCACAGATAACAGAAATACACAATTTCAACTACTGGGCTTAAAAGACGTTTCAAATGGAGAAGCGTGGTGAGTTAAAGGGAGGAGCTTATGATAAATCTATGGTTTCTGGAATACAGGAGAGGAAACAACTATGAATTTGATATATTAAATTTAAGATGCCTGTAGGTGGGGCATAAAGATGGAGAGATCCAGTAGATGGTTAAATGTCCATAGGAGGCATCCAAGAGGGCTAAGTTGAACATACAGATCTGTGAGAAGTGAATGGCTGTTAAACTAAGAATGTTCAAGTGAGGAAGTACACTACGTGATAAAGGTAGAAGACTAAGAATGAGTTCCTTGGGAGCAGGCACATTTCAGAGAGAAATGGAGCCGATTTTGTGAACAAATATAAAGGAGTCGTTATTGATGGAGAAGGAAACCAGGAGAGGCAGTCAGCATAGAAGTCAAGGGAGCCAAAAGTTTTACAAAGAGGGGTATAGTCAATAATGCACAGTGCTTCTGAGAAGAAGGTGTTTAAAAATGGTGTCCATAGTATCTGGTGAAATTGAGTAATTACTGGTGATCTCAGAGAAATCATTTCAATAAGATAGTGGCACTAAATCAAAATTATTGTGTGTTGTTGGAAGACTGAAAGGGAAATAAGTAGCAGTTATTATAAACTTACTGATAGTATGTTATTAGTGCCATAACTCTTTAGCCAGAAAGAGATAGGAGAGTTCAGGGAAGCAACCATTAAGCAGAATTACTAAGTACGAGTTACAAGAAAAACAAGGATGTTTTCAGAGGGAAGACTATTTGATTTGAGCCTTGAAATAGACTATGATCTTTATAAAAAGGAGAAGTAGAGGGGATATTACAAGTGATAAGAATGACACTAACCTGTGTGATGCTGAAAACGTAATCTCGAATGTTGGCATGCATTGAAATCACCTGGTGGGCTTGTTAAAACACATCCAGAGTTTCCGAATTAGTAAGTAAAACTTACGAGAAAACCAAGGAGGCTTTCAGAGAGAAGACTACGCTATTTGAGCCTTGAAATAGATTATGTTCATTATAAAAGGAGAAGCAGAGGGGTTATTACATGTTGTAAGAATGACACTAACATGTACGTGACGCTGTAAACATAATCTCAAATGTTGGCATGCATTGAAATCACCTGGTGGGCTTGTTAAAATACATCCAGCGTTTCTGAGTCAGCAGGTCTGGGATGGGCTCCCAGAAATTTTATTCCTAACGAATATGTTGTTCTGGAAACCACACTCTGAGAACCACTGACTTAGGGTAGACTTTGAGTGGAAACGAGTTATGTATAAAAGAGTACTAGGAAGCTGGAAAAAAGAGTCCAGTGAAAAAGGGGTTTGAATAAGTGACTGCGGTAATATCTTTCCCATAGAAAATGAAAATAAGAATGTTTTTGAGTGATATGACTGAAATTTTACTCTCAGATTTCTCATTTGTTAGTTCTAGGAAGGATTCATTCATTCATGCATACATAAATTTATCATATATGTATTTATTGAATACCATGGAAATCATAATCCTAGATAGGGAGAATGTTTAAGAGTAGTTTTTTCTAGGTCAATGGTAACATTTAGAAATCATAGTAAAGACAATGGTATTGAAAAAATAAGGACAGGTTCAAGAGGCATTTGAAAAGAAGAAGGAATGAGTCAAATATGAACATACAGTTTTATAACGGATAGAAGTTTCTACTATTAATAGAAATGTCAACATCAAAAGGACAAACTGACTTCTGGAGACAATTCCTTCTTTGAATCCCTATGTCACACAGAATTTGACTGGGATCCTGCCAAATTTGAAGTACTCATGGGGCATCCAGGTTAATATGTCCCCACAGTAGCAGAACTGAAGGAAGAGATTAAGCCTATTTTATAGTTGAAACCAAAGAAATGGACAGGTTCACCAAAAGCGTAAAGAGCTGGAGGGATTGTGGATTATATAGGTGTATACCAGAATTTAAGATTAAAGACATAAAGCAGTCCCAGGTGTTGGCATATCCCAGGATAAGGCCATGTGAGTGAGTGGCTGAAACAGAGTAAGGCAAAAGGCATTGAAATTGAGAAGGTCAAAAACAACCACCTAGGTTTTGGGGCGATCTACATAGACTCTTAAATTGCCCAGAAAGAGAGCTTAAAAGAAAGGAGGAGCTAGTTGTTAAAGTCTTCAATGAACACTGAAAAGTGACTAGGAAGACAGCATGTGATAGTGATAAGGAGGAATACAATGTATTCACAGTCATGTGATCAGCAAGTGAGACTTTTTTAAATGAAGGAGATAATGTGGTGTGGTTTGGTTCTGTGTCCCCACCCAAATCTCACCTTGAAATTAAACAATCCCCACGTGTCAAGAGCGAGCCCAGATGGAGACAATTGAATCAAGGAGGTAGTTTCCCACATGCTGTTCTTGTGATAGTGAGTGAGTTCTCGTGAGATCTGATGGTTTTATAAGGCTCTTCTCCTTCGCTGGGCATTCATTCTCTCTCCTGCTGCCCTGTGGAGAGATGCCTTCTGCCATGATTTTGAATTTCCCAAGGTCTCCCCAGCCATGCAGAACTGTGAGTCAAAAAACCACTTTCTTTGTAAATTACTCAATCTGGGGTATTTCTTCATAGCAGCATGAGAATGGACTAACACAAGGTTTTTTTGGCTAGAGGAAGCAAGAAAAATTCTGACTATCATTTCCCGTGCTACCCCTCACCTTTCAAATTGTTTTCAATATGGGGAGCAGGAGAAAGGCAGCCCTTCAGAGGACCATGAGGGGAGTTAGGTCGAGAGTCCACACAGATAACCCCCAAAAAACTAGTAGAGCTAGAACCAGGAAATTTGGTAAGAAGCTCGTAGTTTGTGGTGTATGGTAGATTTCTTGGAATAGGGCCTCCAGTAAGAGTGGGCAAGAAAAGAAGGAGGGATGAATTAGGGAGGATAAATATGGCATTTAAGTGAATGATTAGTAGACAAGGAATGAGTAAAGGAGCATGCATTTTGAGAGGAGGCCTAATATAACCATTCCTGGTACTTTGGACATGGGAATTTGTTCAAACTGATCTGTTCATACCACTTTTGAGCTAGATCCACTGCAAAATGTGTTTTGTGTTCTTCAAATGACACAAGGTTGCACCATTTTTTATAAAAAAGGTATGCATACTTAAATTCTCTTTAAGATTTTGAGTTTCATGTAATGCCATTGCAGAATCTATCATAGTATAGTGGATTCAGAGTGCTTATTTATAATTCAAGAAATTTGAATGTAATCTTAGAGACATGAAATTCAACTATAATGCAGAGGTTTACATACTTATTTTTCTGTTACTTCTTTAAAATAAGCAACTAAAAAGGTGGAGTCAGCTGACTGGCTGTTCTAAAAAGTTGATAAGACAATATATAAACAATCTTCTGAGGTTGTTTTACATAATTCTTTGAAATGGTATGCACGGTTTTTTTTTCCCCTTAGTTTGCCATCAATATATATTTTTAAAATCAATCTTACCTTGTGTTTTAGTCCCCTCTCCCAGGTCTCTTTTTTAAAATAGTTGGCAACCAAAAGATGGGTTTACAAAACTTCACTGGTTTTAAAGGTCAACATGTAAATGAACTAATTAGGTCAATGCAAATCACTATAGCACTTTCAGTTACAAACCTCACACCTTTTAAATTCTTTCAGAATTAAATAATGAGCCATATTGTTAACAGAACTAGAATAACATAAAAAAAGATATTAAATACTTAAGCTTCCTAAACAGAAAACTAATTTGCAGATATTTTACAATGATAAAATAATGAATACAATTAGAAGTATAAGATTTGCACAGTAAAATATTTACAAAATGGAAATGTAACCTTAGCACTGAGGAGAACAGGAAATTATAAAATGAAATTGAAAGGAATCAAGGAAATGGAACCAACTCTCCATTTGTCTAAAAAGACATTTCTCTTTTGGCTTTCTAAAACTGTTTATTAAAACAACATATGAAAAGACAATAAACTAAATGAAAACAACCCCAAACAAAACAAAAATTTGTATTATCTGAAGTATCTCAATTAGAAATTTTGTGATTTAATTGCATTTATATCTATTTATCTTAAATAGCTAGATAAATATATCTGCATATTAGCCATATCTACATATATGCCAGCATGTCTATATGTAGATATACCTGAGCTATATATTAGTTTAAAGATAGCTAGTTTAACAACAACTCTGTGTCTTTTCTGCCTCCAGTTTGAGTGACTGTTACATTGTTATCCTGTTATATCTAGTCAGGAATCCCTTAATTACTTAGATTCTTAGAATATTTCCAAGGACAGATATCAAATTTAACTATTTGCAACTTATGGGTAGATTAAAAACCATTTTTAACATTTTTTTGCAAAGATTTTTATGTTTACAAGGTAAATGGAATGGAATAAATAGGATACTAATGCTAATTTCTATTTCTGGAATTACATATAAGCTATTGAAAAAATCCATTCTCAGCCTTATATCAAAACTCAAAATAGGAAACCCCTTTTATTCTCTTTCACTGCTTTGAGCATTTCAAAGACACCAGATGCCTCAGTTCTGAAAATAATAAATACTTACATTTTTTATTTTGATATGCAAATGAATTGATCTTTAAAAAATATAATAAAACTGATGTAATTTACTTCATGGTATCTAACAATAATATGGGTTCCCTGTAGAAGTTTCATTTCTTTTAAAATCATAAGTATTTTTATTTTTAAAATAGAGTAACATTTAAAAAAGAATAACAAATGAGAGAGTAACTTATAATGTATTAATTCATGCAACAGCAGCTGCCTCTTTTGCTATTAGAGTGTGCTTATGTTCTCAGTTTGGGTGAGAGAGCTCATGTGAGCATACTTCTCTTGTAAAAGAGACAGCTGCTGCTGCATGTATTAATACATATCAAATGGCTCCAGAGTAAACACAATGCTATAAATTACTTGCCCTCTCTGCTGACGTCATAAACCCTGAGACTGCAAGAGAGTCGATGAGATTCTTTTCCTTTGAAGTGACATCATTGCAATAGCAGAGATGGGGAGGGAATTTCATCTTGTTTTTGCTTATTGGCCTGAACAGGTCATCTGTTATACTATTCACATTCTTCTTAGTTGATTTACAGAAAGGGTATGGCTGTCTTATTTTTAAAAGTTCAGTTGGTATATTTTAAGCTTTTCTTCTTTTCCTTTGCTGGTAATTTCTCTGGTCCTAGGTAGGTGCTGATACAAACAGAATTTCCAGTACCCAATCACAGCTGGCTCATCCTCTGAGAAACTGTGGTGCAGAAGGCAAAACAGATTTTTTTTTTTAAAAGGAAGCAGTAGGTGAAGTAATTGATGACATTGGGTAAATAATTTAGCAAGACCTTCCTATGTAAGACTAAGGAATGCAGGCAAACATGTCCTGTAGCTATGTTATTAACCATATTAATAACTTACCTTTATGTCATTTACTGTATGGAATATAACGTTTTGACACCTATAAAACATTATGCAAGTTTATCATAGTGCTTGTATTCACAGATAATTTAAGAAACATTTAGACCTTGCAAAAGAATATTTTTCATTTATTCCTTTACATTAGGAACAAACACATCAAAGCTTAGAATGAAGAAACTTTTTTGGACACTTCATTTTCATTCCTCATTTTAATAAAAACCTCTTTTTGAAGTTCTTTTATCATAGGAATTTTAATAAATATGCTTAATAAGTAGTAATTACTTAATAGGTCATAAAATTTACTAAAAAATAAATTCATCACTCTATAAAAGTGAATACATTTGTTAGCTATTCTAAGGTGTTTGTAGAACTAGATAAAGAAGGTTGTTAGTATCTGACCTCTTTCAGTTAGTCAGGATTGGGAAATATAATTGGCTTAGAGGAAATTTTGTATCCTGGTAACCCCAGGACATCCTAGATACACTAAAGCTTATGGTTCAAGGAGAAACTGTTATTAAAGATAAAAGGAGTATCTTATTTGAAATAGTTTCTACACCTCTCTACCCTCCAAAAGTTTTTCTTTTCTTTCCCTTTTTCTGTTTCTCATTTAAAGCAATGAATAAATGAGAAAACATATCTTTGTTCTAACAGCCTAATTCCAAAGACATTCATCCTAGTAGAATGTGAAAGGTCCTGTGTAAGACATTGCAGTGCAGACCTGTAAATCTATGTCTTGCATAGGTATGAGACTCCACTGCTAGAGATGAGTGTAGACCCATTTTCTTAGTATCCAGGAGAAACCAATGAATCCCTCACCATAATTTCCTCTTGGAAATATTATGCAGAAGCTTCCTTGAGCTAAAATCTTATTAATATTTGAACTCATCAAAATTGCCAGTGTCTTTAAGATTTTAGTATATAATTATTCAAGTGTTGTGAAAGACCATTTCAAATGCTATTTTAATTACATTTAGAGACACAATTCCTTATTCATATTAAGTCAGGTTCAAATAACAAAAGGAATCATTTCTGATGCTTAGGATGAGACTCGTCTCCTAATCAGAAATGGACTTTAGAAATCGTTTTGCTCAACCACCTACTTCTCATATGAGTAAACTGAGTTCCAGCAGAGTGAAATAATTTGATTAAAAGGTAAAGCTATTCTTATTGAATATTCTTTCACTGTAATTTTTCTTATACCCCAATATTATTTATTGGAATATACATTTATAATATGTTTATTACATATTATAAATATTAATAAATATAATATTTGTTTATTCAAAAATTAAAAACTATGATAAGCTTAGCCTAGTGCTGATTAAAGAAAGAATGGCCATCACTCTGTGTGCTGGTTGGTTATGTTTTTGTTTTTTCATCATTACTATGCAAGACAAGGGGATGTCCCATCTGCACGGAGAGACCTTGCATAAATAAATAAGTAGCCCTAACCCTGAAGGAGAATGCCTTCTATTATGAAGATATATTTAATGGTGTCAGTTTCTTTAAAAAAATTGGTAAGTGATTAACTAGCAAACCGATAACAAAATATGACTATAACTCATCAAAAATGAGACTAACTCACAAAATTATGTATTCAAAAAGTTTGTGTTAGAAAATAGAAAAAATAAACAAGTATTTTCAACTGAATCTTCACAAAATACTTCCCTTTTTTCAATTGATTATTATTGAACTGAGAATGTTACCCAAGAAAAGTATTTGATATCTTTTTAAAATATAAGAGATCAAATTCTAAGTTCCATATTTATCCATCTGGAAATTTTAAGGACAAGTGAAATGGAGAAAGGGACAGTTTGAGAACAACCTATAGAACATATAGAAAGGCTATCAGAATTGTCAGGATAGTCCATGGTAATTTGAGTCCACAAACCTTAAAGTGTTTAGGTTTTTTTAAACAGGTGAAAGCAGAATCCCTGGCTCCTATAGGTGCTGATAGTAGGGTAGAAAAGTTCTGTCTCACCAAAGAGGCAGGTATTATAAGAGAGGATTAAAAAGATTTCTGAGAAAAGGAAGATGTGGGGGTGGGGAATGTCACCCTGCATCGAAAGATAAAAGTCAACAAAAGAGAAAAGAGAGCCTGCCAGCTGTCCTGGTCTGTTTCATGGCCATAGTCTCCCCAGCTGTTCCCTGGAGGCTCTAGTGAGAATCCCCAAAGAGACTGCTTTGCTCTCTCTCAAGAACTCTGTTCACCAAATGCCTGCTTGCTCTCAAAAGGGATAACATTTGGAATAAGAAAACTTGGGCAAGAAGATATATTATGTACTTTAAGTGGGATTTACGTGGATTCACCAAGATGTTTGGAAGATTAAAATAAACCGATAGTTATGTGAATACCCAGTGACCCTGGAAACTCTATGCCTGGAAAATTATTTGCATCTCAATAAATTATCATTATTGTGCATAATACTATTTTACATGAATATACTGATATAGTATTTTAAAAATTTTTATTTGGAAGTGGAACATTTCCTTTGGTAATTCATTTATCTTGTCCCTCGGTAGCAGTGTCAATTTGTTAGTAGCTAGTTCCAAGTTCAACCAAAATTACTAGATCTAGCAATTTGTAGACAAAAGGAACTGGTGAATATATACATGAGAAGAAGCAGATGGAAAAAAAAGCTCTCCTCTTCCCCTAAAAGGGCTTGGAAGAATGATCAAGTTAGTTTCCTAAAGGTAGATACAGATACTTCTCTATACTAAGGGTAGATCTATACTGCTCTTCTGGGATCACCTATACATTAGCAGCCCTTTTGTTAACTCTGAGATTATTTATTATTGATTCGAGTTCTACAGAAACCAATATTATAAAGTGCTGAGTTCATCACGAATTGAATAGTACTTACAATTACTTGTTGTACCTATGTTTAAAGTTGCTTCTATTACAGATTTTGAACTTCAAAATTTATACCACAACATGTGATATAAATGTTTTCAGAAACAAAAATTGTATTGGTCAAAGAGAGATAAGCATATACTTTTGTTGGTTAAAATGGTTACTTTCTTCTTGGTAATTGAACTATATATAATATGTCATTGTTTAAATTTGGATTATAGAAACAAAGCAACTTAGTCTAAATGAGAAATTAATTATAACGCCCTAAAACAGAAAGTCCCTATCTTTAAGTTAAATTTTAAAATGCTCCCTTTACAAGATACTTAGTCATACTAAGGTGGTTTCTTTGGTGTCTTATATTTATCCTTACGGTTCTTACAGAAATTCATGGGATTTCATATGGCAAAGCTTTCCTGTATTACTTAGTGAAGATTTGAAGGGCCAAAATTTTCATTTGGCAATTCTCATTTCATAGCTGGGAAAATTGCAGTACCCAAAAGTTAAGTGAATTCATCCAAGACATTCAATTACTGAACTTCGTAGAGGAGGCCAAGTCTTTATCTCTCAGTCACATTCTGTAATCTAGCCTTTACAATCCTTGGGGAATTTTTTTTTCTTGCTCTAGGAATAAGTAGTTACATACCTTTATTGAAGTCACCCAACTGTGATTTCAAGTTGGCTTTGATTTTGGAGAACTGTGGGTGGCCTTAGAAAGTTATTTTGTGTGTCCCCTTACAAATGGATTTGTTGAAGAGCAGCACGGAATTGCAGAAAGATCATGGGATTTAGAGTCAAGTATAGCTGGCTTGGTTAGAATCCTGGTTTTGCATTTTATGACTTGTGTCATTGAGGGAAAACTACTGAAATCCACCAAGGCTGTTTCCTCAATTGTAAAAACAGAGTAGCCATGCCAGACTCATATTATAAAAGGTATATGATTCACCTGCTATGCTGAATACTTAACTGTTGTTTCTTTCCTTCTCTATTGAAGTTTCCACAGTCAGTTCTTAGGTATCCTCAAGGCTGGAAGTCATTTGGAAGCCACAGGTAAATGTAGTTAACTCAAATCCCAGGGCAAAGGCTATACAATGGCTTCCTTTTGGACATCTCCCAACCAGCTTAGCTGGTGGTATCAACTTTTGTTTTTTTTTTTAATTTAAGATTTTTTCTATTGGTTGATTTTATTAACATTATTTTATTAGGACATACACATATTTGACTATTTATGCCATTAGGAGTAACTGATAAACATTACCTAGATTCCTTAATTCATTAAGGACTGAAAAGTGAAAGTAGGCTAATTCTCTTATTTCTTCTTTATTTATTAGCCTATCAACTCTTAAATCACCTACTGCTATATTAAGATTTCATATGTGGTGGTTAAAAACACTATCCTAAGCTACCTTTCTGCTTGGGCTATTTTAAATGTAGCTGCTTACAGTCCTTTAAATAGAGCTGATCAAAACTCAAACAGTGAGCTGATATCAGTTCCTTTACATGAACAATAGATGGTGAAAATCACCAGAGAATTATGGAGAGAGTTTTGAATGGGCAGAAGCCATAGGAGCCTACTCTGTACAATTAATTGCACGTTATTATTAATATATTTTTCAAATATATGTAGAAAGTGGATATAATTAACAAAATATAACAATAGTGCTACAAAGCTTATATAGCATTTTGTCTTTGTTTTAGCTCAGCAGATACAAAAAGAAAAGTTACTGTCATGTGATGTGTGATCCATGATACTGTCATAGTTTTGTCGTAAGTAGTTACTTTTGTTGAAAAAGTGTGAGATCCTTGGTCAACAAAGAGACATTAGGTCTATGATTTAACAGGTGACAGTTTTGAGTCCTGACCTAGCCACTTATAAGCCATGTGACCTTCCTCAACCTTTCTTCTTTCCTTCCTATACTTCTTTTTTCTAACTAGGGGGAATAACAAAATAAGTGTTTCATTCTGATTTGTATCATTAGTATGAATACTATATGAGAATATCTTGTTGTTTATAAGTAAATGATCAAAATGGTCTTGCCCAAATACTGAGACAAGCTGTATTTGGGACTGAAAAATTAAACTGAACAAGTTAAATGACTTTAAAAAAATTACTTGTGCATTACTTTTTAACATTTAGGAGACATTTTAATCAAACACCCACAATGAGCTAGGCTGTTAGCTTTGAAGGGTAAATTTAAGGAAATTCTAGCATTTTAAACACATAATTACAGAATAATTGTTTCAATTCAAATTGATTTTTCATGCCTGAATCAAACTTTCTTCATCCTTGCACAGGGGCCCCCTTGCTATTTTTCATATGAACACACTATCCATAGATAGGCCAGACTTTGTCAATGACTTATATCTCAACATAAATATCACTTGTTTACATTTGTATATTGCAGCAAATATGACTTTTTAATGTCTCTACTTAAAAAAATCTTCATGGCTGAGTATAACCATTGTGATCTAATAGTTATTATTTAGAACTTATAGTGCTGGGGCAATTAAGGAATTTTGAGAAATTATTACTCCTCTGACATTCAGATACTGATGCCTTAAACATCTCAAGTGCTCCCAGCACTTTACTTACATTAACTCAATTAGAACTCACGACAACTCCCATGAGGCAGATACTTCTTATTATCTCCATCTTACAGATGAGAACACTTTAGCACAGAATGATTAATAACTTGGCCAAGGACAGACAACTTCTAGGTGATTCAGCCAGGGTTTCATTCAGTTTGGTTGCTGAGTCCATACTTTTAACTGCAATGTTCCTATATCTTGAATACTTACAATTGACCACATCCTAGGGACTCTAGGTTCATTACTAATAAAAGACCCCATCCCCAGAGTGACCCAGCTGATGAATGGAAAAGCCAAGTGTCTAAGCAATTTCTGAATTAGGAAATAACTTGAATTTAGCCCCTCCCCTACTCTGTGTGTGTGTGTGTGTGTATATGTCTTTGTGTGTTTAATCATAGCTTTATGGAGATATCATTCACATGCCATGAAATTTACCCTTTACAAATCTTCAATTTATTCGTTTTTAGGATACTCACAGAGTTGTTCAACCCTTATAGTGATGTAACTTTAGAATATTTTCATCACTCCCTAAAGAAACCCTGTACCCATTAGTAGTCATTCCCATTTCTCCTTCCATCCTGCCCCTGGAAACCACTAACCTACTTTCTGTCTGCATGGATTTACCTACTCTGGATGGATCATATAAATGGAATCATACAATATGTGTTTTTGTGTATGTGTGTGTGTGTGTGTGTGTGTGTGTGTGTGTGTGTGTGTGTCTGGATTTATTTACTTTAGTATAATATATTCAGGGTTCATCTATATTGTAACACATATCAGTAATTCATTTATTTTTATTGTTGAATAATATTTCATAATATAAATATACTATTTTGTTTACACATTCATCAGTTGATATTTGAGTTGTTTCCACATTTTAGCTATTCTGAATAATGCTGCTGTGAACATTTGTGTACAAATTTTTGTGTGGAAATATGTTTGCATTTCTCTTGGGTATACCTAGAAGCAGAATTTCTGGGTCATATGATAACTCCATGTTGAAATTTTTGAGGAACTGTCAAAATGTCCACAGCATCTACATTCCAAGCGGCAACGTCTGAGGGTTCCAATTTCTCTACATTCTTACCAGTACTTGTCATTACTCTTCTTTTTGATTAGACTCAAACTAGCAATGTGAAGGGATATTGCATTGTGATTTTTGTTGTGTATTTTTCTGATGGCAAATGATGTTAGGTTTCCTTTAATGTGCTTATTGGCCATTTGTGTATCTTCTCTCTACTCAAAAGTCCATTTAAATTTTTTACCGATGTTTTAACTGGGTTGTTTGTTTGCTTTTAACCATTGAGTTGTGTTCTTTACTTATTCTTATTTTGATTTGTAATATTGTCTTCTATTTTATAGTTTATATTTTCATTTTCTTGATGATAGCCCTTCGACATGCAAAAGTTTTTAATTAGATAAGGTCAAATTTCTTTCTTTCTTGGCTTATGCTTTTGTTGTTTTATCTAAGAACAGCAAAAGCACAAGCCAAAAAAAGAAATAAATTTATTGTCTTACTCAAATTCGCTAAGATTTGCTTCAGTGTTTCCTCCTAAGAGTTTGAGTTTAGCTGTAACATTTAAAATGTGTGCGTTTTTGAAAATAATATTAGTTTCTACATTTTTAATAGAAGCACACATCTTTTAGGTTACTTCCATTCTCAATAGTCAAGGATGAGGGTATTCCTAATAACTACTTTGTCCCTTTTTTCCTAACAACTACTTTGTTACAGTGACTTCATAAGTTATTTTAATGTAGTCTTGAATGGAGCTTCAAATTTTTGTGATGTGGTAAGTTTTGTTCTATTTTTATTTTCTAGAAGATAGGAAGGCCACAACTAATTGAAATAAGGCCCATACTTTTGACTAGCTCATAACCGTTTCCCATTGTAAGATTTTCTGGGTTCTGCATCTGCATTTACTTTTAAACTTTGAGTGAAGTAAACATTAGCAGATGGTTTTGTGATGCCTGTTTCTTGCAGTAGGCATGCCTCATGATGCTTGGCATATCGAATGCCACTGAGGTCTTCACAGGTATGTTGAAATACCTGTCTCTGTGAGTTGAGGCTTATGGAAAGGTCAACAAATTAGAAAACTAACCATTTTCTCATGTTTGAACTAAATTCTTTTGAACATATCGTTTAGAGTTGTCCTTACCAGTAATCAGCTGTATGAAAGTGTGAATGTTTCAAAAGCTGTTTTGTATAGGGTCAAAATGACCATGCTGACTTCATTTTGCATTCTCAGGCTTAATTTCTCTTTGTCAGCCTATTTTGGTCATTTGTTCAAACGTTTATTTGTTATGAGAACTGGGGAAATGGCATAAGAACTGATTGTGTACTTCGAAGACTAGTGCTTAGGTATATAATCCTGACTGATTGGTTGCCCTTTGACATGCAAAATTTTCATCTGTAAAATAATAATTCCCTTTTTTTACCCTGATAACATTATATAAAGAATATATTAATTTAGAATGTCATTGTTTCTAATGATATTTCCAAATGACAGCTTCCTTCTTCAAGCAAATATTTATGTTATAGTATTATTCCATTTTGTTCCCATGCTAATTGCTTTGGAATTTTTATAAAATAGAGAGCATTATTTATTTTCATAGTTTTAAAATGATGTTAATTTTGACTGTGAGTGTTCTAGTCTGGACCTATAAGATATAATATACTTAGGATGTAGAAAATAATATCAATTTTTTTAATATTACAGAATGCCTCAAAATATGACAAGAAATAGATGTAACTTTATATTCTCTCTCCCACAGTATAGCTCAAACATATGTCTTAGAATTTTGTTTAGTTCTGTTTAAAGCGCTTTTTAAATAACAGTCATTCTCTTTTCTTAAGGGAGCATTCTGTAGAATAACAGAAGAGAGTGTTAGTGAATTGTACTTATTAAGCCTGACATAACGTTCATAATCTATATTAAAATAACACATTTTTGGAAAGTATTTTTATAAATTTAAAATATTAGGTGTGAAAGCCAATGATTATTCTTAATTTCTATAATTATTTCAGAATTCCTTAGCAATAATGACTTTTTTCACTGAAATACAAAAATAATGATATATGCAATATCAAATCAAGAGTAGTTTTCCTCTTCCTCATCATTTCAGAATAAAGATTTCTACATTTTTTTCTTCTAAAGTCAGAAAATTCAAATGAGGTACATACAACTTGGTTGCCTCATAATTTGCAATGGAAAGCAGGATTATCTCAATATATTTTTAACCAGGGTGGTAGCAGACATATGAATTTCAGTCTAGAAACCTGCTGTATGTTCCACTATATTCCGTCCGGAATGTATAAAAGTAAGCCTTTTTTTAGTACCCCCCAACCCCCACAGGATGGTAATTGCAATGTACATAAAACCTGTCAAAGCTCCAATTTCCAATATTCTAATGAATATCAAAAGAGTCCAATATTTCTGACTTTGACAAATTGCAGATGAGGTTTTATTCATTAAGAGGGGCTGCTAATGTTTATTTAAATGCAATTTACTGTTGCATTATTGATTAGCTACTGCAAAATTATCTTACAAGGAGCACGTGTGGCAAGAAGATTTCAGGTTGAGAGCGGATTTATCTAGGGAAGGCCTGTAGGCTTGATTTAGGCCCCAGGACATGAGAGTTTTAATTTATCTGGAAAGAAAGGCCTGGTGGAAGGTTTGCTTTGTTTGCATTTAGACAGCAGATGAAAGGGGTTTTGATGTTGAGCTGGGAGAAAATGGCTGCCACTCTTGTTATTCACGCAGAGAATTCAGCAAAAGAAAAAAAATCTATTACTCAGGCAAGATAAAACAAGCCTTTTCTTACCCTCAAATCATTTTTCAAATCAAATATGTGGCTCTTGTTTTCTTCCAAAGAAGAAATAAAATTTTTTAAATGTTGCCTGTTATCTAAAATCTTTAAAATTTTTTTCATGTTGCATTTATTACTAATCTTCATCTTCTATTGTGGTTCTATATATATTGGTGGGGTCATTGTGTCTGAAGTATCTTGAGATGGGAATGTAACTTAATAAAGGAACCAATGTGAGACAAATATTTTAGAGAAAAATGAACAAACAAACCTTTTATGTGTTCTTTTTGAAAAGTGGTAACAGAACCAGTATTTAGGTAGAAAGTCTGTTAGACACACTAGTGATACATTATTGATTCTATGAGGTAGACACATTTGCCCTAAAAGGTAAAGCTTTTTTTGCTGATTTATTTAAGCTTAATCACTATGAATATGTTAATAGGTAAGACAAAGCCATAAGGATTGCACTAGTAATCCTCATGTAACTAATAGCAGCATATTTCTGTGTATATATACAGAAGGATCACAATCATGTCAAAATGTTAGTTAAAATGAAGAAAATGAATTCTAAGAAAATGCATGACTTTCGTAGAGGAAAATATTCATTTTATAGTTTTTGTGTATATTAAGAAAACAACATAATTATCTTATAATTTTTTTTGCCCCAGACAACTGATGGGTTTATTCCAAGCAAGTAAAGAGATTTTATTTATTCAACTTCCTCTATATCAAGGGTGGAGAACAAGTTTATATAGATAATTTGAGAACTTATGATTTTTTTACTGTGTGAAACTGAGAAATACATATGGTGAGAAAGGATGTTTAAAAACTCATAACTTCAATACAGTGGAGGTCAACTATCAGTTTGGTGTTCCTAAGAATCCCACGATAGTTATTTTGAATGTATGTCAACCAACCACAGGAATTTGGACAATGTCTCAATTGATCAGTAAAACATACGAATTGAATTTCAGTATGCAATAATGTGGTACCTAAATCTGGACTCTGAAATGATATCATTCAGAAGACATTTCAGTTTGGCTTATTATTCTGCACAAATACATTTCATAGGCAGCATTCTGTGTTGAAAAAGAAGCAGGAAAGAATTTTCTCTCCACGATTTGGGGCCACAAATGAGAGTGACAGCAACAAGGATAATGTTTTCCTTTGGAGTTTATACCACTGGAGATACAGTGATGATTACTGAGTATTGGTTCTGACAATCTGAAGGTTAATTACTTACCTCATATTTGGATCTGTCAGGATAGGATACTGCTATGCATTTGTTTACGGAAGTCTAAAGTATTCACTGTTTTTTAAACTTCAACTCATAGTAATGGAACACTATTAACTTCACAAGTCTTTTTCTTTTTCTCTGCAGTTCTTAGTTTTGATTTCCTTTTTTAGTTAGCTTTCTCCTCTGTCCTTTCTCAAGGAGCCTCTTTCTATTTTCCTCTTCATTCTCAGTTCTTGGCAAACAGCATAGCACTCCAACTCAGAAGAAGAGCAATGGGTCTTGCCCATAATTCCAGCTCTTTGGGAGGCTGAGGCAGGTGGATCACAAAGTCAGGAGTTCCAGACAAGCCAGACCAACATGGTGAAACCCTGTCTCTACTAAAATTACAAAAATTAGCCGGGCGTGGTGGCATGCACCTGTAATTCCAGCTGCTCAGGAGGCTGAGGCAGGAGAACTGCTTGAACCCAGGAGGCAGAGGTTGCAGTGAGCCAAGATCGCACCACTGAACTCCAGCCTGGGCGACAGAGTGAGACTCCATCTCAAAAAAAAAAAAAAAAAAAGGGTAAAGCTAGATGTTACACTATCTACTTCTGGATACATGAATATGTTGCTCTGTTAGAAGCATTTGAAAATTGTGATTTGTACTTCCAAGATGAAACTTGGTGCAGATTTGGCATACTAAGTAAAACCATTGAGAACAAAAGGTTAATCTTTTTTTTTTTTTTTTTTTTTTTTGAGAAGGAGTCTCAGTCTCACTCTGCTGCCCAGGCCGGAGCCCAGTGGCATGATCTTGGCTCATTGCAACCTCTGCTTCCCAGGTTCAATTGATTCTCCTGCCTCAGCCTCCCAAGTAGCTGGGATTACAAGCACCTGCCACCACACCAGGCTAATTTTTGTATATTTAGTAGAGACAGGGTTTCACCATGTTGGCAAAGCTGGTCTTGAACTCCTGACCACAGGTGATCCACCCACCTTGGCCTCCCAAAGTGCTGGGATTACAGGCATAAGCTGCTGTACCCCGCCAAGGTTAATCTTTTTGATAAAAGGGTTGCAGAGTTACCCAGAGAGATGAAAATATTTGAATTTCTTGAGATAATATCATTGTGAGTGATTTACTTTTTCCATTATTGTCTTCTATTATTTTAATTTATTCAATTAACATGATCACCATCTAGTTTGTATCATATGAAACAATGAAAAGAAAGTAAAATAAAGATTTCTTGCAGGTAAGGGTTAAAAAGTTACCTATGTGTATAGCAGTCATTACTTGGGTTATAGACTATTGGACTAGAAAGAAGCTCAAAACCCACCATTATGCAATATATCCATGTAACAAACCTGCATATGTACCCCTGAATCTAGAATAAATAGCCTAAAATAAATAAAAAGATGATAAATGAGAACTAGCAAGTGAATTTAAGAAATAAAATCTGTTTGCTCATTGATTAATTGATTTATTGATTCATTGATTTATTTAACATATGTCTACCACTGAGCTCCCACCAAGTGTCAAGACTATACTACAAGCAGGCATCTGCAATAATAGAACATTTATTCTAGGTGAGGAGATGGATGGTGAATGAATGTCAGGGACTGGGCTGCGAATAGATGATTTTTATAAATCCCTTCCAATGCAATGCTGAAACATCTATTATTTCCCTTCTGTTCTCTCTTATGCTTATCTCAGCAAAATCTCAGCCTTATTTGCCATCATTTGTCATTTATCTGTATTTGGATTTCATATGTTTAGATTGATTGGAGACTTTTATGTACCTAAAAGTTGGAGAAATATTTTGCAGTATTTTTGTGTGATGTAACCCAAGATTTAGGACGAACACTTGTGATTATCAAACAAATTCACCTTTGAATACATTTACCCCTTACCCCCTTTTTAAAAGGCTTCTGAGTCAAAAATCTATAGTAGGAGCTGGTTACAAGAGGCTGGGTGGTAGGGAAAAGGGGGTGATGGGGATATGTTGGTCAAAGGTTACATAATTACAGTTAGGAGGAATAAATTCAAGAGATCTATTGCACAGCAATATGAGTATAGGCAATGATGACATCATATTCTTGAAAAATGTGAAAAGAACGGATAAGTACTCTCATCACAAAATGATAACTATTTGAGGTAACACATTTGTTAATTAGCTGTATTTATTCCATAATGTATACATACACTGAAATATGTTATACATGATAAAAATATACATGGTATATGTCAATTAAAAAAATAATAAGTGTATAGTGGCAAAGTTACTTTTTCCATAAGGGTAGTGGAGATGTTGAATTGAAAGAAGTGGTCACCTTTTTTGAACCAAATAGAATTTTTAAGACCTTATGATTTTGAACATTAAAAAATGGGTAAAATGGAGACTGGATATTTCACATTTCTTGGCTTGAGCTAATGACTCATGTTTTTATCTCTGAAATTGAATATGAAGAGATTTCAATACAATATCTAATACACAATGAAAGCTGTATAGCCAAATTCACAGAACTTGTTTTCATGTGTAATCACTCAATTATGTCTAATTTCTTAATATTTCTGATAAAAAGGTTTGGAGAGATACCCAGAGAGGTGAAAACATTTGAATTTCTTGAGTTTATAACTTTGATAGTGATTTATTCTATTATTATTTTCTATAATTTCTATATTTTTATTCAATTAATGTGATCACTATGTTGTTTGTGACATACAGAATGATCATAATGAACTTTCTTATAATTCTCCATCGAAGAGTATCTTTTGACTTTTCACAATCAGGCCTGTTGCTGTCTTTTCAGAGCCTAGGGCAGGATACAAATGGAGACCTCCATACCATCTAACCTAATATTTGAAATTTGTAAGTCAAGCTAACAAGTCATAAAACTTTCTATTATACTTTCTTGGCAAATATGCCTTCATAGGAACTGGAAGACTGGTTTCAAATTTAGAATATTAGACTCCCTCACCAAAAGCATGGAGAAGTAGGAGGACTACCACCTGGCCCTTGGTCTCCACAGCCTGCTTCCTCTGTGTTCTCTCTGCATCTCCTAGGCACATCCATGTCTACCACAATGGGACCTTCCAAGCTCTGTCTAAACCCACCCTCCTGGATTTCACCAAAGAGCCACTCCTTGATCATTTCTCAGGTTATTAAGCAGCATTATTCACCTTGATTCAGACATGTACAAATGTCAGCACAGGCCGTGGAAGCAGTCTTGGGATTTTACAAAACGACAATCTCCCTGAGCATATGAGGGTGGAACACATTCTCTAGTTTTAACTGCATGGACTTATCACCCTGTAGAGGAAGTTCAGAGTGAGACCTTTCAAAGTCTTGCCCTGATAGAAGGCTGGCACTATGCAGCATTGTTTTCGGACTTCTCATTTTTCTACTGCTCAATAACATATCTTCCAATTTTTAGTTATTTAGCATTATAATTTGCATTACAGTGAGCATTCTTAAACATTGCCCTGGTGCTCATGGGCAAGGGTTTATATCTACAAATAAAATTGCTGAATCTTAAGGTATGAGCATGTTTTTTTACTTTAATATATAATTATTTTCCAAAGTGAATGTACAGTTTATATTCCTACCATTGGTACTCCCATTATGCCACAGCCTGGCAAATATTTGACAAGCTTTAATTTTGTCAAATCAATGGGTGTGAACTAGAATTGTGATATGTGCATTTTCCTAGTTACTAATGAGATTAAGCACATTTTCAGTTGTTCATTGGGCATTTTCCTTTTTGTAAGGTGCCTGCTCATGTCTTTTGCCCATTTTTTATTAGGTTGTTTGCATTTTTTCTTGATTGATAAGAGGTTTGCAGGAGCAGCATACACATATTGTGGACATACAGGATTGGTTATATATTACACAAGATGGCACATCTAAAGACACACTATTCATGTTTGATCAATTACATTAATGTGCAGGCAGGGCCTAGTCCTGAAGTAGTGAGGGAGAGCCAGTCCCTTAAAAATCCCACAGGAGCACACACAGCTACTACAAATAATCGTGTACATACTTGGGAAAGTAAAAACTATGAGAATATTTACTGAGCTCTGGGCTTCACCTGACGTCATTTCTATTGCTTCTCTCTCCTGCCTCCAATTTTTCTGAGGAAGATGTGCAGAGAATTTATTTGAAAATGATCTCAGGAAGTACTAGTGATGGAGTGGGGAAATGAAATACAAGGGAGAAATATCATACATTATACATTAATGGTTAAATTAATACCATGAGCAACTGGGTCCCAGTTCCACTGAGGATGATCTCAGAAATTATTTAGAATTTGCCTCAGAATTTTCCCTCCATAGGTAGGGAAGTGGAGTATTTATCCACAGTTTTCTGTCTCATATTTTATTGAAGTTTGTCCTTGTGGCAACATTAAATCTTTCACATCTAGGCAGCCCTGTGCATGGACTGCATAAGTTCTTGTAGCACTAGAGGAAGTTCTCAGAGAAGCATGGAGACACAGGGCCCTTCAAGTCAGCATGTGTGTCGTATGGGATAGACATCAATAGTGACTGCGGGCCTTAAAATTTCCACATTTTGCTTTTCTTCAAAAAACAAACAAACAAAAACTATATCTTGTTCATACAATTTTTTGTCCACAGTTGTGCCTACAGTTGTACTAGGCTCAGTGGGCATTTGTTTAAAACTGTTGTCCACATGTTTTCCTCAGAATCAATAGGTCTTCTTTGGTTCTAAATTTTTTTCACATAGCACTCAGACACTTAATCATCTGGCCATAAAGAACCTTCCCAGTACCCCTATCAACTAGTTTTCTACCTACTGTATACAACATCATGCTCAACTACTCATAATATTTCTAGTATTCTTAGAACCATGTCTTTATTCATAGTATTCCCTGAATCTGGAATATGATTGAAAATTCTTATCCTCCAAGATTCAATTCTGTCATGGAAGTCTCCCCTTGCTGCTCCTGTCAGAATCCATCATTCAGTATATTCTATTATGACTCAATCAATTTGCATGCCTCTATTTAGGCCTACTTACACCCTATTATAGCCAGTTTTTATTATTTTTTTTTTACAAATTTTTAATGACCAAATATATATATATGTATATATATATATATTTATTGTATACAAAATGATGTTTTGAAAATATGCATTTAGACATTGAGGAATGGCTAAATCAATTGACTAGCATATGCATTACCTCTCACCCTTATTTTGTTATAATGAGAACATGTAAAATTGATTCTCACCAATTTTCAAGTGTATAATACATATTATTAACTATAGTCAACAAGTTGTACAATAAATTCTTGAGTTTATTTCTTCTGTGTAACTGAAATTTTGTATCCTTTGACCAACACTTTCTGGATTAACCCCATCCCACCATACCACACCAGCCCTGGTAACCACCATTCCATTCTCTGTTTCTGAGTTCTATTCTTTCAGATTCCACATATAGGTGAGATCCTGTAATATTTGTATTTTTGTGCCTGACACATATAACATAACATACTTCAGATTTATCCATGTTGATGTAAAGGACAGTATTTAAGGCTGAACAGTAATTATTGTGTATGCATATCACATTAAAAAAATCTATTCATCTGTCGATAGAAATTTAGGCTGATTCCATATCTTGGTTATGTGAAGTCAAATTAATCGATCATTCCCTTTGTGGCTTGTGTTTTTTTCCCTTGTTTAAGAAATTTTCCTTTACTGCGGTGTCATAAAGTTATTTTCCTATATTGTTTCTATAAGTTTTATTGCCTTGTTCATTACATTTACATCTTCAATTGCCTTGTTCATTACATTTACATCTTCAATGTACCTGGAGTTGAATGTAGCTCTCATTTTTGTGTGAGATATAAGTTAATGGTCTATTTTAATAAAAACATCAATATTGGAAATACAATTAAATTTATAAATCAATTTAGAATCTTTGGACTAATCTTCCAATAACTGAACAAAATGTTTATCTTTCCAATTATTTGTCTTCTTTTTAAAAATTCTCAATTTATTTTGGATACTTTGTTAGATTTCTTGATATTTTATACTTTTTGATCATAGAGCAATTGATGTTTTTTTAATTACATTTTCTAGTTGTAAGTTTCTGACATAGAAATTTGTTGATTTTTTTTTTTTAAATTTAGAAATTCTGCTAATCTTTCCCATTAATTCTAAATAGTTATCTAGACATTCGCATCATCTGTATGTAACAACAACAACAAAAATAGGCCTGGTTCTTCTTTCTAACTCTTATATATTTCATTTACTTTCTTGCCTACTGCATTGTTAATAATTGTCAGTATAATGTTCCATAGATGTGGTAGAAGTCATCTTTTAACCTGTTTCTTATTTTTACCACTAAAGTTATACTGCATAGATTTACTATAAAGGTTTACTGTACTATAGGTTACTATACTATACCATAAAGCTTACTATATAGATACAGGTTTTGGAAGCTAGTATTTTTCAAGCTAAGGAAGTATTATTCTATTCCCAATTTTGCAAGTGGTTTCAAGTTTTTAAATCATGAAGTGAATGTTGGATCTTATCAAATGTTTTTTCTGCATCTACTAAGATGATATGAATTCTCTCTAGTAATACATTAATATGATTACATCAATTTATATTTTTAATATTAAACAACTTTGCATTTCTGAAATAAACCCAGCATAGTAATGGTACCGTGTCTTTTTATATTGCTTGATTTATGTTTTTTGGTAATTTGTTTTAGACTTTTACATTTATTTTCATGAGTCAGATTGGTCTTTACTTTTTTCTTTCATATCCATCAGTCTTAAGTATCAAGAATATGCTATTCTTACAGGGAGAAGAAAAGTATCCCTTCTTTTTCTCATGAGTATAAACATTCAGGTCTTTTTTTTTCTTATGCAGAGACATTAAACTACTAATTTAATTTCTTAACTGATTAGGGGCTATTTTTTCCTATTTCTTCTTGAGCAGGTTTAGTAGGCTAACAATTTGTTTGTGTTATCTAAATTTTAAATTAATTAACATGTTATTTACAATATTCTTCATTTTTAAAATTCAATTTATTAACTTATTTTTAAAATATGTAATGTAGTCAATTGGTATAGGTCTATTCCCATGACTATTTCCTTTTCATACAGTTGCAAAGTTTTGTAATCACTGCTTTTATTTCTTATTATCCTGTAGACTAGTGCTGATCAATATGTTAGCCATTAGGAACAAGTGGCAAAGTAGTTCATTAATAATTTTCATATTGACTATATGTTGAAATAGAT
Organism: Plecturocebus donacophilus; assembly: GCA_004027715.1. NCBI lineage: Eukaryota > Metazoa > Chordata > Mammalia > Primates > Pitheciidae > Plecturocebus > Plecturocebus donacophilus. The sequence continues at coordinate 65,770 of PVKP010009555.1, forward strand.
ATGCTGGGTTAAAAACACACTGTTACACTTTAGAAAGCTTAAAAATTATACATGAAATTTGCATTTGTGTGTCACATGCTATTTCTATTTGACTATAGTGCTTTAGACATGTATAAGCAAAAAAAAAAAATTTTTTTGAGACAAGATGTTGCCTAGGCTGGTATGCTGTGGTTCAATCAAGGCTCACCACAGCCTTAACCTTATAGGAACAAGTAATCTTCCTACCTGAGCCTCCTTAGTAACTGGGACTACAATTGCACATCACCATGTCCAGATAATTTTTTATTTATTTTTATGTTTTTGTAGAGACAACATCTTCCTTTGTTGCCTAGGCTAGTCTCAAACCCCTGGCTTCTAGTGATCCTCCTATCTTGGCTTCCGAAAGTGCTCAGATTACAGGTATAAGCCACTGTTCCCGTCCAGTTTCCCCTTTTATATGAAAATATGCCTGGTAGATTGTTTCACATATATTCAGATATAATTTATTCATTTTTACAGCTGCATAAATTTTTATTGTGTGAATGAACATGCAGGTTTTTTTCTAATTTAGTGGTATCATAAAAATGTTGCCATGAACTGCCTTTTATGTAAGTTATATTTTATATACGTAAGTGTAAAATTCTTAAGAAGGAATTTCTTGGTCACAGGTATTGATAGATATTGACACATTTTCTGTCATATGGATTTGATAGACACTGGCAATGTGGGAGTGCCTGTTCCTCAGTACCTCCACAATTTTTGGCATTTTATCTGAGGGAAAAAACATGTGTACATTTATTATAAATTTCCCATTATGAAGAGAGGTTGTGCATATTTTTATATGTTTTACAAAATGTTTTTTCTTTCTCTTTATTAACTCATAATTATTGTACATATTTATGGAGTGCAGGTGATATTTTCATACATGCATACAATGTGTAATGATCAAATCTGAGTAACTGGGATATATATTACCTCAAAAATCTTTGGGGATCATTCTAAATCTTCTAGCTATTTTGAAATATGCAATAATAATTACAGTTATCCTACTATTCTGTTGAACACTATAACTTATTCTTTGTATCTAACTATATTTTTAGATCCATTAAGTAACTGCTGTTCATCTCCCCTTTCCATTACCCTTCTTAGTCTCTAGTGACCACCAATGTGCCTTCTACCTCCATGAGACCAACTATTTTAGCTCCCACATGTGAATGAAAACATGTGATCAATTTATTTCTGTGCCTGGCTTATTTCACTTAATATAATGTCCTCCAGTTCATCCATGTTGCTGTGGTAGGATTTCCTTCTTTATAGCTTAATAATATTCTATTGTTTGTATGTATACCACATTTTAAAAATCTGTTCATCTGTTGATGGACACTCAGGTTGTTCTGTATTTGGCTATTGTGAATGCAATAAACGTGGGAGTGCAGATATTTCTTTGACATTACTGATTTCCTTTCTTCTGGATACATACCAGCAGTGGGATTGTTGGATCATATGGTAATTCTATGTTTAGTTTTTGAGGAAACTTCATACTGTTTTTCTTAATGTCTGTACTAATTTACATTACCACCAATAGCATATGAGAATTCTCTTTTCTCCACATCCTCACCAGCATTTATCTTTTGTATTTTTTATTATAGCCATTTTAACTGGGGTAAAATGATATCTCATTGTGGTTTTGATTTGTGTTTTCCTGATTAGTGATGTTGAACATTTTTTTGTATATTTCTTGGCCATTCTTATGTCTTCTTTTGAGAAATATCTGTTCAGATCATTTGCTCACTTTGTAATCAGATTATTTGTTTACTTACTATTTAATTGAGTTCCTTATAAATATATATACACATATACACACACACATATGTATATATATACATATATATATCCTAATTATTAATCCCTTGTTGGATGGAAAGCTTGCAAATATTTCCTCCCATTCTATAGGTTATCTCTTCATTCTGCTAATGGTTTCTTTTGCTGTGCAACATCTTTTTAGCTTGATATAATCTAATTTATCTCTTTTTATTTCTGTTGCCTGTGCTTTTTGAGATCTTATGCAAAACACCTTTGCCAA